>CAUZXS010001686.1:10000-17834 GCA_963585895.1 Sepioteuthis lessoniana | reverse complement strand
TAGTTTCCCCAATCATTGTTGTTTACTATAAGAGAATCTTGATTCAATGAGAGCTCCAATCTTTTCCCAGAAAGAATAAAATTTGTTTTAGATTAAAACATTCCCGAGAGCATAACTACCAAGTTTGGTCATTCTTACTCAAATGATTTGATAGCTGTAAGAGATAGAAAAACACTAATTATCAATATAGGTCAGAATGAATCAAATTTCTTAAATATCCAACTAAATCCTACCTGTGATATCATATGCTATATCAATAGTTACTTTGATCATAATGTTTGATACAAGGGATAGAAACTTGTTGAATTTTTTAAAAAATTTTTTTCATAAATATTTGAAAAGGAACCAACTTTTATAAAGTGATTTGTATTGATCAATCAATTTTAACTGTATGCCAATTCATCACGGGGTATTTTATGCCTAGAGGTTAAAGAATCATATTCCTTGTAAATTCATATCTATATTTTTTGAGTAGTTAGTTCTTAAGAATGTTTTTTTTTGTCTACTGAATATAAATAATTTGTAAACATACCTATTTGATCCCAAGATAGGACCATAATAGGTACTATCAGATGCAGTTTAAAGTCATACCCAAGACACTCTTTGAGGGAGGAGGTCTTACTCCTTCTGAAGGGAGTACAGCCAGTGTATTGTAAGCTTTGCCAATAGAGCTTAGGTCACTAATAGGTTAAATGTCCAGTTCAATTTAACTGTAAAAAAAATACAGAAACACAAATTTTATCTAATTTTCAGAATTTTGTTGGGGAGTGTTGGGTGAGTCTTACCCCCTCTGCAGAGGATGCAGTCAGCATATTCTAAGCCTTGCCAACAGGGTGGACCAGATACATATGAAGTATTTTAATATATTTTTTTCCTTAATCTAATGACACATTTTTCTCTAATTAAAAAGTAGCCTGTACAGTTAATCCTCTGTATTTGTAGGGATCCTGTATTCCTAATATTTGTGAAAGGGGAAAACATTGTGAAAATAAAATGATGTTGTATGTATACAATATGGGATGCAAAAGATATACAGTATAAATGTATTTACCCATCCTTTGGCTACGGGTAGGATGTGACACAAAGTTAGTTTTTTAAGTACAGTTTAACAGGTTTGAATTCAGAGTTTTCCTTCTCCTAGACCAGTTGCCATACCAAGGTTACAGAACCCATTCTGCCCTACTATTTACCCATAGTTGGAGATAGACTAATTGGATACATACCATTCTCAAGAGTATTAGTGCTACATGAAATGCAAACAGCTTCATCCAGGGTTTGAACATGTGTTACAATGTCCTTTTTCTATGGCAGTAACCATTACACCACAAATGCTTTCATAATGTTTATGGTTTGTCACTGGTCCCATAACCTGGTTTGATCATAGGGATGCTACTCATATCACGTGTCTGAAGTAAGAATAGCCAATGGTGCCCATCCTTGTCCAGGTCTACAACTAGTTTGAATTCAGTTTTCTTTTTCCTAGTCCAATTGCCATACCAAGATTAAAGACCAGTCTGTATTACTATTTCCAATAGCTGGAGAGAGAATAGTTGGATTCATGCCTTTCCAAAGGGTATTAGTACTATGTGAAATGCAAACAGCATCAGCCAGGATTTGAACTTGGGTTGCTGAGTTCACATCTTAAGACAATAACCATAAAGGAAGCTTTCTTAAGAATCCAAAAGAAAAAATACAACAATGTCTTTCCATTTTGAATTGTTCATTTCAAATATATAGAAGTCAAAAAAGGTATAAAAGAGATAGATAAATACAAATATTATATCTTATATATTTTTGATTTGATAAACTTTTTACAATTAGAGGAATCCTTTTTTTTTGGGGGGGGGGTATTTTCTTGTTTAGACAATAGTGGACATAAACAGTACAGGATACTATATATATATATATAGATAGATAGATAGAGAAAGAGAGAGATAGATAGATAGATAGATAGATTTGGTTGTGTTTTATAGCATATCAACCTTTGTAGATTATCTAATGCCAAATCCTATATATATATATATATATATATATATATATATATATATATATATATATATATAACACACGCACACATACTCAATATATATGGTTTGTAAATTAATAGTTTATAGGTAACATTATTTTTAAATTGCATATAGATAGCAATACTTGAAACCATTTAACTAATACTAACAGTCTTATTTGCATGCAGTTGAATGGTTTCAATTAATTCTATTTATCAAGTATAACTATCAAATTTAATACTAAATCATTTGTTTGCACATAGTTAATTTCACACAGCAAAACTTAAGATCCACTTAACTTTGTGAAAACAAATAGCAATACTTAAAACCATTTAACTATTTGTTGTTTTCACACAGTTAAATGCTTTCAAGCAATAATTCAATTTAATATCAATCATTTGTGGGTACAGAGTTAAATGGTTTCAAGTATAGTAGATGATTAAACAATTCTATTTGACCGATAGATGCAACCCTAACAGGTATAACCACTCCAGGTCAGAGTGAACATTGGTGTAATGGCAATGAAGGGGTACTCCACATTCCCCAAAGCTCCAGGACCGGAGTCTCACCACCAGATGCAGTTTAGTGTAATATCAAGGACACTCATGGTACTATTTACCAACCCCTCCGCTCGGGCAGGATATGACACAAGGTCAATTTTTAAGCGGAGTTTAACAGGTTTGAATTCAGAGTTTTCCTTCTCCTAGACTAGTTGCCTCACCAAGGCTGAAGAACCTAGTCTGTCCTACTATTTATCCATAGCTGGAGGGAGAATAAGGGGGTTCATACCTTTCCCAAGGGTATTTGCCCGAAAGTGAACGTAATAGCGCGACTGGAGTACGAACTCGCGTACTACGATTCCGCAGTTCATCGCTTTAACCATTACACCACGAGGACACTCATGGTGGTAGTGGTGCAGAGATGCAGATGGAGTATTCTACAGCTCCAGCCGCCTGGGGGTTGTATATTAAGGGTAATAAATGATAAACTAAATAATGTATATATTTTATACACTTCTGACTTGTTAAACATTTTTTGAAGTTTTATTTTTAATTTTACACATATTCTTGTTTGAGCATTAGTATACACAAACCATAATTGATACGATACTTGTAGAGTATGGAGATGCAATATATGTACAATATGTATATTTACAGTATTCAATGATAAAATAGATGAATAATGCATTTTTTTTCACTTCTTTAAAATTTGTGTCTTACATTTTCTAATCAGATGATTTTTTTTATGATTTTACAACAATTCCACCGCCATTCTTGTTTTGTTTGTTTGTTGAATATATCCAATTTATTTGATACAAATCCAAGAACTCTCATCAGCTCTTGACATTCTTAGGAGTTAAGACTGCTGTCCAAGTGGTAAAATTACAAATATCTGTAGCCTTTTCCAATTCTTGACCATTCTTCAAATACAAAATCAGAACTTAAACAATTAACTGCAGTATATTTCATAAATTTAACATTACAACAATGTAGACTAACGGAATGAGAGAATACAATGGATATAAAGTATATAATGCAATGTCCTTTCAGTATCTCTATTTGTGGTAGTACATTAAAAAATTAGTATAATACTACACATTTTAAGCATTTATAAATTAGGCATTTTTTTTTAATCTTTTAAAAATTTTCTAATCAATATGTATTATCTGCTAGTTTCTGCAGTATGTAACAGACATTGAAAATAAGACCAAAAAAAGAAAAAACACCCATTTAATTATTGATAACAAACACAAATAATCAAATCCATAAAAAATTAAACCCTCACAGGTTAAGGTTCGACTGTACTGTAAAATAAAAAACTATCATCTTCTCACGGAAGTTCGTCTTGTGTTGGTCTAATTTTATGCTAGTAAAATCTATTCTGCATCTGTGCTAACAACAACAAACTGTTTTAGGTCATAAAAAGAGAAGCAAAAATAGATTGCTGTTCTGGAATGATAGATATTAGTCAGAGTTAGACATGAAATAATTCAAGACATATAGGGGGAGTCCCCCTAGTTGAAAAACTTAAGTGCTAGACTGTGGCCTCAAAGTAAGTGAGTTCAAACTCCAGTCGTGTTATTGCATTCACTTTTGAACTAATGCCCCTTGGGAAAGGGTACAAAACCTCTTATCCCCGCCAAGCTATGGGTTAAATAGTATCACTGTTGTTCTTCTACAATGATAGATTTTGGCATTAAATAACACACTAAAGGTTGATATGCCATTAAACAAAGAAACGTTTTTATTCTAGATTATAAGTAAGTCGTTTAGAGAGAATTCCAGATCAAATGATGGTAGATTTTCTGTTTGGAAACAAGCAGTTCAGATATCAGTACATTCATTAAGACAGTGATTTTATCATTTCTGTTTATACGTAAAGGAATGATAATGCTGCTGGTCAGCCAAGAATGATAGGGAAATATTTTTTTTAATTCATATATATGTATGTATATGAAGGTCCTTAATATTTCTGTATATTTGGCACAAAATATTATAACTAATGATAATACAGTCTAAAGAAAACAGAAAAAAAAAATGAATAAATTCTGATAGGGAAGGGAGATAATCAAGAGAGGTAAAGTTAAGACTGAAGGAAAGAAAGGAATGAAAGAAGAAATAAGCTTCTTAATAAGCTTCGTAATAAGGTGATCTTTTTTAAAACACTTTCTTCATATTCCTAACATATTTCATAATGAACTTTTAACGGCATAATATTTCTGAAGTTAAAGAAAACATAAATGAAAAGACCAGACCGTGGAAATTTTGTATTAAAAAACAGATAATAGAAGGCTTTTAATAAACAACTGTTGTATCACATACTATCAATATAATAACAAAAAGTATAAAAACTTAAATATGAAGGAAGCAATTGTGTTCAATTATAGCTACCATCTAGTAAACACTGCAGAAGTTGTCAGTTTTAATATCCAGGAATTTTTTTTCTTAATATTGGTTGATATCAATTAAATCAATGCCTATTAAAAGATTTAAATATGGTGTGTTTTTAAAAACCATTATAAAAAAAAAATTAAACAAAAACAAGCTTTGAAACAAAATGGTGTCAGTCTAATTTTAAAATCTGGGCAACAAACAGAAGAAAACAAAATGAATGCAAAGTGAAAGTGAAAGTACAAAAACAATAACAAACAAAAAAAAGGGTGGAGGAAAGAAGAATTCTTTGACCTACCATCTTCATTTGGGGTCAGAGCAGGTGGCATTTCCACCTGTACGTCACTGAGCTCTCGCAAGCACAGCCAGTCACCATCAACAGATACCCGAAAATTACACAGGTAGATGGTCTCCTGGGCCATTATCCCTGCACTGCCCCCACCAGCAGTGGCCCCTCCACCATCCGAAACATCACTAGCCCCGGCACCATGGCTGCTGTCGACACAGCAGGCCGGGCCATACGTCGCCTGAATTGAGGAAATGGCTGCAGATGCCAGTGCTTCTGTTTTGCAAAACAATTTGGGGAAAAACTGCTAATCTCACTCCGAAGAAGAGAGACTAAGATAAGAAAAAAATAGGATTGGAACTGTACTCCAGATGTCGAGCTGGTTAGAGAGAAGGTTGAAAATATATATATATTTTTTTAATCCTTTTTCCCCCCCTCAAAGGAATAAAAAAATGAGTGAATAAAGCTCAACTTGACCCTGCAGTTATGTAGACAAGGGTAAGGAGTTATTTTATCTACCCAAACGTCTGTCTGTACAATCCGACATCACAACAGGCTACTGCAAAATCTCCAGCCCTTCTTGTTTGTTCAAATACTAATGATGCTACTGCTACCCTGACGACTGTTGCTGACAAAACTACTGTTGCTGCAATAGAATAAGATGATGATGATGTTGTGAAGCTGATTATAGCAGCAGCAGCAGCAGGTCTAGTTATCATTCTCACTGCTGCTGCTGCTGCAGCAGCTAAGCAAAAAGAGACAGATATACCTACCAGCATTACATGTTTGATATAACTTGCCATTCGGTTGTTTCCAGTGACCAGAAAATATACAAACACCTTAATTATCAATATTATTACTTTAACAAATCTACCTGTAGAAAAAATATTTAATTATTTATATTCAATCAAAAGATTGATTTTTTTTTTAATGATAAAGAGAAGGTAATGAAATATGATAAATGATTCTTTTAAATTCAATGAGTTCCTTTTTAACTCTCTCTCTCTCTCTCTCTCTCGACTTATATTTTTTGCAGTTGCAATTCTAATAGTTCAACTGAAATATTTATTTTTCTTATTTATAATTTTTAATGATCATTTACAAAATATTCATCTTTCAGCATTTGTTTTTAATTTTATTTTTTTTTGTAAATCAAATTTGGAAATGCATTATTTTTTTTTTAAGAAAGAACTCTGCAACAACAATAATTTAAGAAAAAAAAATGCTATAAAATTATTTACATGTATTTTTCATCTGAAACACAATTGTTGCAGGGATCCTTTCGCAATTGCTCACTCACTCATTCATTCTCTTGTAGTCTCTCTTAACATCTTATTTACTCAAAGTCTCTTGTTTCTTACTGTCTTTTAATCTCTCTTTGGTATACTCTCTCTCTCTCTCTCTCTCAAACTATCACTTTCTTTCTCTCATTCTCCTTCTGTCTATCACTTTCTCTCCTTTAATCTACCTCTTCCTTTCTCAATCTCTCTCTCTCTCTTTCTTTCTCTCAATCTATCTCTTCCTTTATCTCAATCTATCTCTCCCAGCCCATCTCTCTTCCTCTCTTTCTCTCCCTCAATCTATCTCTTCCTTTCTCTCTCTGTCAACATATCTTTCTTTCTCTCAATATATCTCTTCCTTTCTCTCTCTCAGTCAATATATCTCTATCTCTCTCATTCTCCTTCAATCAATCACTTTCTCTCCTTTAATCTACCGCTTCCTCTCTATCTCTCTCTCCCAGCCCATCTCTCTACCTCTCCCTCAATATATATCTTCCTTTCTCTCTCTGTCAACATATCTTTCTTTCTCTCAATATATCTCTTCCTTTCTCTCTCTCAGTCAATATATCTCTATCTCTCTCATTCTCCTTCAATCAATCACTTTCTCTCCTTTAATCTACCTCTTCCTCTCTATCTCTCTCTCCCAGCCCATCTCTCTTCCTTTCCCTCAATATCTCTCTCTCTCTCTCTCTACATAAATGATTGTTTACCCAAAAGAATTATGAAAGAGAGTGGGAGGAAGATGATATGATAATCAAGGAAAAGGGAGAGGAGTAATGAATGTACATTAATAATGCTGACGAGTAAAATGGCAAGTAAAGCAAAATGGCTGAGTGCATTCCACTTGGCGATGTCCATGGGCACTGGAAGTGTTCATCTCCACTTTGCTCTGAAAACAGGGCATGTGGATTTGTGATATTCTCCTCGTATCTCGAAATGTCTAAATGTGTGCGTATGTCTGAGTGTGTGGGTCTGTATGGAGGTTATTAGCTATGTAAATATATGTCTGTGTGTGTATACTTACCTATGTGCGTGACCAATGACAGAAGGGATCAAATATTCTTCCCAAACTACGGAGTCAACCAACAGAGTACCAGAAGTGATGAAACACATTGTTAAAAAAATTGGTTACAGATTAATAATATTGTTTCCTTTATATAAATTCTTCCGACAAAGTATCCCAAGTTTGATTTTAATACAGACTCAATTAAGCTTAATAGATACCAAAGAACAATTTTGATGAAATACTTACACTGGTTATATATATATATATATATATATACTCTCAAAATATATAAATATGTGTACAACACACTTTATATATATATATATATATCTACACACAAATACACAAATATAAAAAAAAATATA
>CAUZXS010001685.1:10000-96955 GCA_963585895.1 Sepioteuthis lessoniana | reverse complement strand
GATGACAAAGAATATATATATATATATATATATATATATATATATATATATATATATATATAGAGAGAGAGAGAGAGAGAGAGAGAGAGAAGCGGAAAGAAGAAAATAATAAAGAAAAGTGAGAAAGGGAAAGGTTAATAGGAAAAGATAAAGAATTTTCTTGCAGTAATAGAAGAAAAAGGAAGATTAGTTGTTTAGTTTGACGTCATATCGCCATTTTTTGGTTCATTTGATGCTGAGGAGACGATTTTTTGCCATCTTCTTTTACATAGTTTGAGGTAAATATTCCTATTCAATTGTTATCATTTCCACACAATTACATATCTTTAATTACCTATTCATATATATGTATATATATATGTAATTTGCAAGCAATTAAATGTAGTTGGCAACCATTTAAAACTGGTAATAGTACTTGGTTCTTCGTTACAATAACATTATTTTAAGAGACAATGTATTTATATGGTTGAAAATCCTTTTAAATATCAAATATACGTGATGTGAAGATGGACCCCCCAATACTAACCTTCCGATTCAGAATGAATCTGGGAGTAATGCCAGCGAAGGTTTGGTTTCGTCTATTCGTTTAACGCCATATAACCTAGAATGTAAACACATTCTGGGTTATTTCATGGTGAAATTTTTATTTATTTCTAAATGTTTGATTTTAATTACAACAATGTTTTTAATGTTTCATAGTATCTTTTTTAAATGGCACTTTCCTTTATTTGTCTGTTTCAAATTGTTTGTACAGTTTTATGATATTAAATATTCCTATTTGATACAATTAATTTACACACAGTTGCATGGTTTAAAGTAATTATTTCTATTTAATGATAATCTTTTGTTTGCACACAGTTACATAGTTTCAAATAACTACTATTAATAATAATCTTGCGCAAACAATTATGGCTTCAAGTTACTATTCTTGATACAAATGATTTACTTACATTTATTTGCTTTCAGTCATTCCTATCTCATACGAATAATTTTCAAAAAGTTCTATTTAACCCGTCAATGGGACCCAAACGATTGTTACCGCTCCGGGTCAGGGTAGATCTCGGAATAATGGCAATGAAGGGCTACATAGTCGGTGTATTCTAAGCCCTATTTACTGAGATGAAAAGAGAAACAGACTAAAAAATTAGGAAAAAGGGAATAATATTGATAAATACTCGGAAAATTCAGACGTTGTTATACTACTTAGCAAGCTCCCGTGGTACGAAATACAAGTTCAAGATTCGCCAGAGGTTAATAGTTATTTTCGAGTACCCATGGTTTAATTTTTGAAGACCAAAAAACATATCAACCAAAATTTGATAAAAATCATTTTGTAAAAATAAAAGGATAAAAATAACGCGTTATTTGACATATATTTGAAAATTAAAAAAAAAATATTCTAGACTAGACTGTTTTCATGACGCTCTTCCTGTTCTGTTATGTGACAAGTACTTGCAGAAGGAAGTAATTCCTAACCTCAGCTCTAGTCTTTGTCATAATCTGTGTCAAGTAATCAGATGATAAGCCTTGGAATCAGGGAGAGATGGATTCCTGCCTTTCTTACGATAAAGAAGCCTCTTGACATAAGTCGAGGATGGTTCGCCGTGTTAATAACCGCTACACCACCTTCCACCTTTGTAATGATAGTAACAACATTATTAAACATTAATTAACTAGGAAACAAGACTCTAGCTAAAATGTGTGCATCCATCCGCCCACCATTTTAACACGTAATGTGTAATATGAGAAGCGCATATCTTCCACTGTTTTTGCCCCGAAGCTTTCTAGGCACCGAGTAATCATATCATTAGTTTCAAAACTCAATCCTTTTTTTTATTTATTATTATTATTTTTTTATTGCTTTTCGCAAACCAATTAATTGTCAGAAGTCTTCGCCATGGGCAAGACACACAAAGTGAGCCCAGACTTAAGTCTCAGGCGTTGCTAAACTATAGCACAAGACAAATTAGTTGAGATTTGCTAGACGGGGCGGCACACTTACCACTATCTAAAGAACCCTAATTAAGCAGCAGTCTTATCTGTGGCCGTTAGACGATCGTAGCTGCAATATTTGGTACGTTATTCGTCGAAACGGGAAACGTAGGTCCGGATGTCCATGTCAGGGATCCAATTGAAGTGACATAGACAAGCCGAAAGTTCGTTACTTAAGAGCAAATCATTTCAATTCATATCGGGACTGCCACTGGCCAAAAGGGTCATTAGATTGTTAGTGCATTTGTATGGTGTATCTTACCCCGCTTTGAGAAATGTTTCACCTCCTTCTCGTCTCGACCCTTCTTTCTCAGCTTTTCCTCTATGACTACGTCAAATGATCTATCGGTTTGTGTTTTTGTGACGCAACACATTGTCTGTCGAAAAAACAACAAAAAACAAAACTAATACCCCCCCCCCCAAAAAAAACCCCGATAAATTAGGTTGGTTGAAAGTGGTGAGTGAGCACTGTGTATTTCTGTGAGACAAAATCGAAATGATATTGGATGGCCATTTTGAAGCTGAAAGAACGTGTAAAGAGAGGAAGAAAAAAAAAGAAAAGAAAAGAAAAGAAATGAAAAATAAAGAAATACAGAAAAGAAAGAAAGGGAGGAAGGAAAAGAAAAGATAGAAAAGAAAAAATGAAGCGAAAAGGAAATAAAGAAAAGAATGGAAAAACTAAGAGAAAGAAAGAAAGAAAGAAAGAAAGAAAGAGTAAAAAGAAAAAAAAAAGAAAAAAGGACAGAAAGTAAAGAAAGATAAATGAAGGGAATAAAAAGAAAGTAAAGAAAGAAAAGAAAAATGAAAAGAAAAAAGTAAAAGAAGAGAACAGAAAAGAAAGAAAAGAAAAGAAAGAAATAACGAAAGAATAAAAGAAAGTAAAAGGAGTCAAGGAAACAAGACAAAAGCAAAGAAAACAAAGTAAAAAAATTAAGAATTAAAAGAAAAAAATTAAAAGAAAAGAAAAAGAATGGAAAAGAAAAATAAGAAAAAAGCAAAAAAAAAAAAAAAAGAATAAAACAAAAATGAAAATAGAAAAGAAAAAGAGAGAGAAAGAAAATAGAATCGAAAAAGAAAAGAGAAGAGAAAAGAAAAATGATAAGAAAAGAAAGAAAGAATAAATCGCTCTATAGATAAAGAAAAGATAAAAGAAAGAAAGTAGAGAGAGAGAGAGAGAGAGAGAGAGAGAGAGAGAGAGAGAGAGAGAGAGAGAGGAAAAAAGAAAAGAAAGAAAGAAAATAACAGAAAAATGAATAACAAAGGAAACAAAACAGAGAAATAAATAAAAAAGAAAAGAAAAGAAAAAAAAAAGAAAAATGAATTAGAATAAAGAACGGAGATGAAGAAGAAAGACCAGAAGGAAATTGTGGCCGAAAGAAAAAGATATCATTTTTGAACAAAAATGATTGTGGTTTTAAAGCATCAAATTTAAAGCTATCTCTGATCAGAATAACATTTATTATCGGCAAAACGTGGGTCACCGTAAAGAAGGAAGAACAAAGACTGGTTACAGCACAGAGGACTATGGAAAGATCCATGTTGCGAATGTCCTTACGAAGGGGGTAATTCAGAAGTAAAGTGGAGTGAAGAATCTGATCGTGGAATACCGAGAGCAGATGTTTCGCTGAGTGAGACACGTCACAAGGTTTATTGACGACTAGTGAACCTGTGCAGTTGTTGAGTGGCATCGATAAGATCTTCACGACGATGGAAGACGAAATAGTCAAACGATTCGGACCAAGAAGGGTGAGAACATGAACAAAATGGCAGTGAATTTTGGCCAGAGATGTGGAATACATCAGAACCATGTGGCCAAAGGTATTGAAATAAAAGCTATTCGATTCTACATAACAATTCTGTTTAAACTATAGCATGGACTTCTCGACTCTTGAAATCATCGAAGTCTTCAGAGGCATTTCGAAACTATTAAGTTCTTTAAGACTGCTTTGTAGGAATTTGTTATCTACTATACTGAGCCTTGTCATGCACAAAGCCAGTATGAATAATTGTCTTTTTGCCTTGCTCGTGTGACTATAACACCACACCAAGTGTATACCACTTGCAGGAAGTTGCTGACATGCTTGAAAAAAAAATGCTAGTCGGTCAGAGAGAGTTCTACTCGTTGATTGGTTGGATTTATCTTATGTCAACCCTTGTTGGGTTATTTTCTACCGAAGTGAGTCTAACAATTATTATCCCTAATTATACACGATACAAAAATCTATCCTCACAATCATTTTAAACAGGTAAACGCTTTATATTTAGTTGCGATTTCAATATTTTTGGGTCAGTGTATTAATATAGTTCAAAATCATTTTAAATATAATCACAAAGTGATTTATTTGATCATAAAAGAGACCCTAACAAGTTCTATCACTCCGAGACAAAGTAAACCTGGAATTAATGTGTGTGTGTGTCTCTCTCGCTCTCTCTCTCTCTCTATATATATATATAAATATATATATATATGAATAATTTATACACACTTATATGATTTCTATTATTCCTATCAAATATTAATCGTCATAAAACAGACTTATTTTATTCATAGACCCCAAACTTAAGCTGTAGATTAGAGCGGATCTGGGATTTTAAGGCCAACGAAGGGGTGATTCCACACTTTTCATAGCTACAGAACTTTAAATGCCGCTTACACGCATGGCCCAAGGAGTAAGCGGAGTGAGGCAGAGTTTTGTTTAGTTAGTTCAGTTTCTGTAAAACTTGCTGGCGAATACGATTAATCATGTGTTTGCATGTGTATACGAGTCGACTTTGAAACTAATCGTAGAGACCCAATTATCATCGTAGAGACCCAATTATCAGTCTCTGATTTTCCTTTTTACGGCATATTATCAACCTCGGCTTCACCTCAATCCTTTCCTTTCGTCGATGACTGTGTCACTTTATCATTAAAGACATACGGTAAATTATATAAACTTAAAACTTAAAACTAATTTCATGTAAATAACTTTTTTTTCCCTGAATTATCCCAATATATTTGTGATTGTCAAAGATACAAATGCATGTATTTTTGTTTATTGATCGAGTAATTGATTTTAACGGTAGGTCAACCCATCTAGGGTTATTTTATGCTTAGATATTTGTCAATAGCACTCATTGTATGGTTATATTCATGTTTGTGCAGTTGTTTTTAGAGATTTTAAAAAAGTTTTAGACATTGTTATATATCAAATATTCCTATTTCAAATAGGTCTATTCGAATCATATATCAACCCCTTCGCATAAGCATGGTGCGACACAAGGTCAAATTTTAAGCTGAGTTTAACAGGTTTGCAATAAGAATTTTCCTTCTCCTAGATTGGTTTCCATACCGATCAAAAGATCCCATTCTGCCCTATTACTTACCCATAGGTGAAGGGGTTATAGTTGAATTCATACATTCCCTAATGGTATTAGCGCAATGTGAAATGCAAACAACCTCGTCCCGAATTTGAGCTCAAAAAACTTAAAGACAAATATATATATATATATATATATATATATATATATATATATATATATATATATATATATATATATATATAATGTCACATAGATTGTGTAAATAGATCACTAATTACGTCTCATAAACTGGAACGGAACGGACTTTAATTTTTTTCTGTTTTGTTATTAAAATTGATTGGCGAAATTTTTTTTTTTACTAAAAATCTTTTTTAAAATTCACCTGTATCTTATATGACATATGTTGGTTTAAAATTCGTGATAGTCGGCCGAACCCCTATTAGCTTAGAATTTAGAGTAACTTTCATATACCTATTGTTATTATTTAAAAGGCTATCATGCAGATTAAAATTGTTATTATTGATAATATTCAGTATATTAATTTCATCATGTTTTATAATAGTACTTTGTTTCACTAATATTTTTTCTTTATTTGCCCTGCAATATATTACCAAACACTCATATATATATATATATATATATATATATATATATATATATAAAAGTAAAGTTGGCCACCGAAATCGAGGGAGACCCGAAGGTTCCCTTTTCGTTAGTTATCGCATCAAGGTGTAGGGGAGGGCACAATTTATAATACTGCGTGTTAAGCAAGGCAGCATCAAGTATCATTTTTGTGGGTCTTTTGTTGGACTCGACCTGGGATTGTACCCCGATCCCCTGAGCTATTGGCGAACATTCTGCCCAGAAGGCCAATATGTATGTTTTGCTTGCTACATCAAATTCGAGACGTGGTGACATTGCATGCCATCATTTTGCAAAATAATAATTAAGTTTTTAGAAATAAATTTGTCACAGATAAAATTTTACTTTTGATGAAGAGATTCAAGAATATGAATGTATGAGTTTTAATCCTCAGATTGCTTAAATGCAATTCTCTCTTAGATAAACCAGCTCTTGCCAATGATCCCTGAGACTTTCTGCATGAAGTAATACTTTCAAACATTCCTTGTACTTGTATTTTTAACTCTATTGGGCGGGGGTTATTTTCCATTCCCTAGTTCTCCATAAAATTGCTGTTTCGGAAGCCTTTAATACCCCACTCTAACGAAATATCCGTTGGGTGTGATTAATATTAACAAACCACGTCACTGAATTTCACATGACCGATCATCAGTTGAGATACAAAACCAAGTGACGTAATTTGACGCATCTCACCTAAATCCTCGAGTCATTAGTGATTAACAATAATCTTAATTTTTATCTTTTGATATTTGTTCTTCACTTTCAGCACATCGATTAATTTTCGTCTATTGAACACTTTACTCTTTTACTGATTTTACAACCGTTTTCCGTTTTATCAAACGGTGAGTGTCGTAATATTAAACACACACACACACACACACACACACACACACACACACACACACACACACACACACACACACACACACACACACGGTGTGATGAGTAAATTGTCGCCATTTTAAATCATTACTTTTGACCATGCACTTCATTTATTTTAAGTTTTGTCTACTGTACAGCAAACTAGAATCAGTGAAAAAGTGGCACTATGACAAAATTCAATCCTCCAGAAATTTGGAAACAGCATACTGTACTACTTAGTATTTTCGCCAGAAGCCTCAATGCGAAGATTGCATAATGTTTGGGGGACAGTAATGAAAACAATGCAGCCAGTCCACATCATAGTATTTGGGTGATCACTACCGAAGGTGACGTTATGCCTCCGTCATTAACACAGAGATCTATATCAAGTGTGTAGAAGAGGTAGTGCTGACCTGGATCGCGATGGTGGCTGCTGGAAGAGCCAACAATAGAATTCTGTGCCATGCCGCACAAGCAGAAAAAAGTCTTAAAATTCGGTGCCACACCAAAGATGAAATGAAGGCAACAATTACTGCAACATTTACCAAATTAAACAAAATTAAATATTTCGAGATATTTTCATACAATTTTGGCGAATTCATGAGATGTAAGTGTTATTTTCATTTTTGCGCAATATATGTGTATATATATGCAAGTGGTCTGAAAAAGTGTATAGGTAGAGAGTTAGTTGATTACTTTTTGAACAATGGGATCCAACACCGATGAAAATAAGTATGTGACCTGCAAATAATCCTCATTTCGTCACATTCCATGAGAGTACCTTGGTCAGCCTACGTGCAGTTTTTGTGACGTTGTGGCTTATGTAATTGACTGAGTCATTGTAGAATTCGAGTTCAAACTCCAGTTGTACTATCTAGTTCATTTTCTGATTAATTCCCCTGAGAAATATATGAACCCCTTTATCCCCCCAGATACGGATTAAATAGTACAACTATTATTCTCCTACAAGGATGGCTTTGGTATTAAATAACCCATAAAGGTTGATTAAATAAAGAAATCAAGTCAAACCAAATCTTGGTCAGCCTTTGAACTTTCGGTTGATCCTCGTATAATATATATACAGAGTCTCTCAAAATACATGCAACCTGTAAATATGATAAGGATTTATTACTGAGACAAATGCAATTGCTATCATTTTAGGACATGCAATCTTTTTTTTAGTTTCTTATCTTAGCAATAAATCATTATCATATTAATAAGTTGCATCTATTTTGAGACAGTTTTAATGATTTTGTCTTCAAATAAGTAGTGACGCAAAATATTTTCCTCTCTTGTCCAAGGCATTGTGATTGAGGATTAATAGTTTTTATACTATTTTCAAATCTGAAACAGAAAAAGAACATAACATTATGATTAAAAGAGTTATTAACAGTCACATGGGTCCCATGTATATTGAGACACTCGGTATATATCCATATATTTCTTTATGAATTGAGTCATGATGGAGTGGTATATAGAAAAGTTGGGAGATATTTTCATGTTTGCATTTTGACAGAAGATTTGATTTTTTAATCAGAATATTTTTCCGCTTGGAAATATGGTGTCTCAAATATGAATAAATCGCTTTGATATTTTATTATAAACTGGGACAGTTTTCTTTCTTTTGTATGATATTGGTACACTGGGGTTTAATTTATCTTTTGTTTTGAAGTCTATTTTATATTTAGAAAGGGCCGTGTTGTTGGCTTATTTCTTATCAGGGATCTACAATTTATGGAAATAGCTTGGGGATATATATATCTGTGTCTATGAGGTTGGTTGGGAGAGAAGAGAGGAAGAAAAATGGCAGAGAAAAAAAGGCAGAGAAAAAGAACTGAGAATGTTATGACTGCATATATATGTATATACTGAGTGAGAGAGAGAGAGAGTGTATGTGTGTGTGTGAGAGAGAGAGAGAGAGAGAGAGATCAAATTAGTGACAGATAACACTGACTGTTACGACATCAGAGAAAAAAGGTGCGAGTGAAAAAGGGAGGTATCCGTGACAGCCACCACAAGAGAAAGAGAGAGAGAGAGAGAGAGAGAGAGAGAGAACACTGACCGTTACGACATGTTGGCATTGTCGTTTCTTGACAATATCTTGACTAATGGATTCGATGTGACTTGGTGGGAGGCAGGTTCATAGCCGGTCGGGTGGGGGCAAGGGTTTTAGTTGCAGAATTCATTTCCGGTTGTTATCTTACAATAAAAGCGAGAAAAGGACGCTCACGTGACTAATATGGCGTGCAAACAGTAGGTGGACAAGACTGGAGAGTCAGCGTGCAAAATATGGCCTTCTAGATAGCTGAAAGGTGTTCTTTAAATTTGTGTCAGTAATCCGGAGAGAGAGAGAGAGAGAGAGAGAGAGAGAGAGAGAGAGAGAGAGAGATGTATAAACACACACACACACACACACACACACACACATATATATATATATATATATATATATATATATATATATATATATATATATATATATATGAAGATTATAGAATTAAAAAATGAGGAGATCTGAATTTTAGAAGCATAAATATAATCCGAGAGAGGATTTCTTTGAAATGAGATTCTGCTAGTCTCTCTATTCACTCAATACGTCTTCTGCTTTTTGTATATCTTTAATTTCATTTTCTATATACATATCCCTGTTCACCTACTCTCCCTTTTGATTGTCTCATTTCCCTTGCTACCTTCCTACTTCTTCCTTACCCTATATCCTGTCTTTTATTGACAGCCACCACTACAACTAAAACCAAATCTGAGGTGAGATAGCCAATAATTTATTTTTAAATAACTTAATACTATATAACTATATTATTCATGTAAAATTTCTATCATTCATTTATTTACAGATTATTCATTCATTTAATGATTTTATATTAATTTATCCTAAGAAATTATATCAAGGTGCTTTTATGTGTTTTGCATGTTTTGTTTGTAGTATTATGTGCGCAATATGTTTATTACTCATATTTCATTTGTGTCCTTCTATGATTTTGAAAAACGGAATTGGAGTATTTTGTGTAGGGGTTGATTTTTATGTATTTTGTTTGTAATGGTGTGTTTAATATCAAAAAACGATACTACACTTTGGTTCCTAGAACGTTGAAATGGAATTGGTGGGTTTTATTCTGGGATAAGTCTTCTCCAGATGATGACCATGGTTTAAGAGCTTTCGCATCACTACCACTACTCCAGGGTGTCTCAGACTTACTGGATTGTTGTTGGGAATATGTTCGAAGTATATTGAAATGTTATTACTCCTAATTAATTCTAATCATTAATTATTATACTAATATATTTATAAAATTTAGGTATATTTTTATATATCTATGTTAATGTTGTCTATGTGAGTTGGTTTGTTATGTGTTTTCTTTTTCATATATTCTGTTTGTAATATCAGAACAAGTGTAAGATTGTTACACTTTTTCTGTGCTTTAATCTTTATATCTATATCGAGCATACGTGGAAACATTACTTAAAAATCACACACACACACACACACACACACACACACACACACACACACACACACACACACACACACACACACACACACACACACACACACACACACACACGCATATATATATATATATATATATATATATACGCGCGTGGGTGTGTGTGTATGTGTGTGCACGTGTGTGTGCGCACGCGTGTGTGTGCGCACGTTTGGGTCTGAATTTAGGGATAGATAGATAGATAGATAGATAGATAGATAGATAGATTAATCGAACACTGAAATAGATAGATTGATAGATATGAATAGCATTATACAGAAAAATTGAGAGAATTAATGCGTGAATATATATGTATAAAATGGGAAACGTGAACACTGAAATACCCAGATACGAGCAGGGATAGATAGATGGATAGATAGATAGATAGAATGAACATTGAAATAGATGAATGGATATAAGTATAAGTAAACAGAGAAATTGTAAACAGCTGGGAGCTCTGTAAAATTCGCCGATTTCATCGCAGCAGAGATCTAAAAAAAACCTTTCCACAATGGATATAACATTAAACCACCTGATGGTGAGGATCCAGTTCTGGAGTTTTTGGCTAAAGTTGCTCCTGGAAATGAGAATTTCCTCTTAATTACCACTGATCCTCAGGTCCACTGTGAGATACCTGTTAGGGTCCCATCTATGGGTCAAATAGAAATATTTAACCATTCACTATCCTGGAAACCATTTAACTGGCTCGTTGAAATGTTACGTACAAACAAATATCTACAAACATTTATACATATATTTGATATATGTATAAACAATATTTGGCATAATGCCAATAATGGCCCTGTCGGCTGGGGTTGCGGAATACACCGACTGCATCTCTATAGAACGTTAAAACTCTCTCAATGGATATCCTGATAAGACACTAAACAATATGATGGTCAGCCTCCAGTAATACTGGAGATTTGGGGAATGTGAAGTACCCCTTCATTGCCATCGCTCTCAAGTTCACACAGGCCTGGAGTGGTAGCACCTGATAGAATCCTATCTATGGGTCAAATAAAACTAAACTGTATGATTACGCTAAACTGAATTGTTTTAAATTACCTGTTTTATATTTAACTATATGTAAACAAAAAAAACTGTACTTATGCTCAACTGAATTGTTAGAAATTAAGCGAAACCATTTAACTGCGCAAAAATAATGAACAAATAAAATGAAAAAATAAAATAAACGAGCCCAGGCTCGTTTAAAAATGTTATCTTTAAAATGTGTTCAATAATCATATTTGATATATCTATAAAGAGGATTTGGCATTAGATTACCTCCAATGTTCGATATGCCATGAAACCAAATCAAACAAAACTAAATAACCTACAAGATTTGGTATGCCATAAAACGCCACCAATCAACCAACGAACAAACCAACCGAAAAATTGTGAGATGATCTTTCTGCCAATATATGAGAATGAAAAATGAAAAAGAGTTTGTTTGTTTTTTTGGTTTTGAAAATAACAGAAAAAACATTTTTTAATCCATCTATGATAGGAAATTAAATACTGGACGATATTAATGCAAGGCATCGTTCGTTGTAGAAAAAAAGGAAGTTTAACAACTAAATGTTCATCATTTTCTACCAAGGTTTGGGAATAAATTCAAAATTACTAGTGTAATGTTTTGCATAGGGTTATGGTCGCTCATTCTTTAGCTAAATGACCCTCGACCATACGAATTGTGTTAAAAAAGTTTCGAGACTGAAACTGTATTTACCAAGATAGAAATGAACTACGAATGTAACGTTTTCTTCAAAATAGCCCTCTTTACATTCAACATACTTTCCATTTGTCGAAGCACATCAGGGACTCCTCTTTTGATATAGTGTGCAGCTGCATCGCGGCATTTCATCTTCAAATGTCACTGTTGTGTTAGGAAACAAGAAATAATCATACGTCTAGAGAATTTGATTGCAAATTATATTAATCTCTAAGAATGATTAAACAATATTGTACTATTAAGACTTGCTATAATGTGTCATTTATTACTGTTGTAATAACACTGAAAGATCAGATCATTATAATAGGAAGTGCGACAAAAAATATCGATTCAAAATCTTGAAAATGTGAAAGCCCTGTCGGGGGGGGGGGTTTAGAATACGACTTTAGAGGGGTAAGAACCCCCACCAAAAAAGAGTTTCCTGTGTATGATACTAAATTGATCCGTTGGTAAGGCCCCAATTCTGGACTTCTGGGGAGTGTGGGGTACACCTTTATTGCTATTACTTCCAGTTCACCTCGGACATTGAGTGGAAGTTCCTGGTCTATGTGTTATTAGCATTGGATAGGAGTACTTGAAGCCATATAACTGAGAACATTATTTGTTTTAAGAATAATTATTTGAAATTATAATTGTTTACTAAGGATCATTATTATAAGAAACTTAAAACTTAAAACTGTGCGCAAAAATTACTATTATTGAACATGAATAATAATAATAATATTGTATGAATTATTTGTATTAGGTAGAAATACTTGAAATCATAAACAAATGATTATAGACAAATAAAAAAGTGTTATTTAAAAAAGATACAAAGAAACACTGAAAATAGAGTCATGATTGTAATCAAACATTAATTAATAGAATTTTCTCATAAACTAAACCATAAGGGATTGACATGCCATTAAACAAATAAATCAAACCAAACCTCTTTTGCTCTTACTCCGAGGTTTACTCTTATCTGGTGGGGTTGCATCTAGTAGAGTCGAATCTATGGGTCAAATATATTTGTTTCACAAACTGTAATTGTTTACTTATGTTTCAAATAATTAGTTACTTAAACTACGAAAGTGCTAAGGAAAATACTGACTTCGGCATAACAAGCAACCAAAATTTGCTCTAAAACCCTTGCAAGAATTTTCGTAAATGTTCAAGAGGGTATTTTATAGACGATTGAGTACACAAACAATAAAGACGCTTCAAAGATTTCCTTAGCATTAGGCAAAAGATAGCATTGGCAATATCTGCATCCGTTGTATTATGCATCGAAAATATCTCTTTTACCGTTACTGCTATCCCGAAAAGTAATCATTTCCCCAACTGTAGAAACGCCATTTAACAACGAACATTTCAAAGACTTAAGCTGGTTGAACACGCGCACAAAAAGTCTTTCATTGCTTTTTGGATTTGACCTTTGAAAAATTAAAAACCTTGACGACATTTTTGCTTATTAATTAATTTATTTATTGCATTTTATTTATTTTTGACGCCAACTGGCAGATCAAAGAGTTTGGCGTTGGAATCTTGGCAGCAAAACGTGTGAAATATTGAATATCAGGAATTTGCACGAAACAATTGATGTACTTCAACCTTGCTCACGATCACATTTCGATTCAATATTGATCAGTAATCGATATTTCGAATTATTGACGCAACACACTCTTTTTTATCTTTGACAACCTTAGGTGCAATGGCTAAAGTGTTGAACTGCGGCCTTGAAGCAAGCGAGTTCAAACTCCAGTCGAGCTATTGCGTTCACTTTCGGAATAGAACCCTTGGAAAAGGTATGAACTTCCTTACCCCCCAGCTTGGGGTTAAAAAGTATCACTGATGTTCTTCTAGAAGGGGGTTATGCTATTAAAACGAAGTAACCTAACCTAATCATCTTCGACGAAAATGCATGACAAATAGAAGTGACTAAAAGGTGTGAAAAAAAGAAAAAAAGAAAATCAAAACTGAATTTATACGAGAAGTACTTGAAAAGCTGAAAAAAATCTTAATGCTGTTGTTCATATTTTACGGATACAACAGAGCGAGAAAAATAGGAGATAATTTAAAGCCTTAATTTCACATTTCTCCGATAAAACTATTCCTTAAACTTTAGGGAAGCTCAAAAGACGTCATGTAAACATGATAAATGCTATAGAAAATTAATCGAATCAGAAGTCATTCCTCATTTTAAAACCATGAAATAAAGTTTCTAAAATATATCATCTTATTTGCCCGAAAGAAAATAAAGTTGTACTTGATATTGGTTATAGTATCTTTGGCAAAAATTATGGAATTAGCACAGATGCTAAATTGAAAAAAAAATGGTGAACATCCTTAAAGGATTTTTTTTTATTCAGTATTAATAAACTAAGAACAAATTAGACTCCAAAATTTTATTTATCTCGTATTTAGATGATATTTTCTTTACCCTTCGTTTACTATGGTTTATTGCCAAGCGTGGTGTAAAATTGCTTCTTGCTCGTTTGAAGATATCTGATACCTTCGAAAATCTGTAAACATATTTCTAATAAGTATTTAGTTTATATTATTTTCCAAACATAGAGAGATAATAATAACCTATTTTTAAAAATTTGGTTCCTAAAATTTTTAAGGTCGGTGTCCGTTGAGATTAAAGGAATTTCTTCTCAGTGGCTTGACAACTTGTCAAGGAGACGGTCGAAGTACATATCAGAAGGTAAAGATAAAACAACCTATGGCAGCAATTACGACGAAGTGGGTAAGATTGCGAAGCGGACATCATTTTACGGCTATCTAGACAATAATACGTAGTGTGCGTGAGTTAGATTTCACCTTAAATTCGGTCTTAGTCGAATCTCCTAGTTTAGTTTAAAATTCTTTTCAAACATGACTCTAACAGCTACTGAAACTTGCCTTGAACTTAGGCCAAAAATGATGGAGTCTTATCTAAACGGACGGACGAACATACATTTTGTGAATTGCAAAAATATTTTGAGATTTAAATTTCAAATTGAAACGTGTGAACTGTTGAGCAATATATATAATAAAGTGACGGCACTTAAACGTCTAGATTGATGTCCATACGTCTGGACGAAATCGAGAAAACCCGGTCAAATCTCAATCAGTAATCTCAATATTTTTTTGAACAGCAATATTCTGTGAAACTCAGGATTGTGCAAGTTTTTATAGTCCTCACGTCTACTCCTGGGCAACGTTTTCTTGTTTACTTAAGTGAAATATCTTAACAGTAAGATTTGATGACATGGAAAACATAAAAAATATGGTGGATCCCCTTAATATTATATAAATATAGGAGTTTCAGGAGTACTTCGATCAATGGAGAACTCACTGGAATAAGTGTGTTAAATGTCAAAGGGACTATTTTGAAGGAAATCAATGTTTTATTCATTGTTTATTTTTGCCTTGGTAAATACAGTCTTAATTTCGATACCTTTTCAACACATCTGTATCTTAAAGAAAATTAATGTTTCATTCATTGTATTGCGACAGTCTTGATACTTTTTGAACACAATCATAAAAATGATATCTTGTAACTTATATATATATATATATATACCTTCAGCCTTGTCTATCTGTCTTGATCCGTAACAATTTATTTGACTATTTGGATAGGCATCGTAAATATGTTATCAACAAGTGTACAAGTAGTAAAAGAAAGAAAAAGTTTTATTATAAGAAACCTTTCTGTCCCCCTAGTCGAGATTAGTATACATCGACTGCACCCCACAAAGAAAAACAAACAAATAAAAAAAAGATAAAACAAAACAAAATCCACATATGTCCTATGTATGATACTAAACTGTATTCAATGGCGAGGCTCCTGTCCTAGAGCTCTGGAAAGTGTAAAGTACTACTTGTTTGTCATTATTGTAAGGTCCACTTTGGCCTTGAGTAGTAATACCAGTTAGGGTCCCATAAAAATAGATCTGATTGAAAATTATTAGAAGTAGATGAGAACACATGAAATTTTTGGTGAACATTTGATTCGAAGTTCGGTATTAGATAACCAAGAAATATTATGCCTTTAAAAAATAAACCAAATGAAACGAGGCCATTTTGGTCCAATTTAGCATATCGTCAAGTTCTTATTACCTGAAGATGATCGGCGAATTTATCGAACAAAACAAATGAACTTAAAACTTTCAAAAGAGTCTGATCATTGTTCATTCGATAAAATTTTAAAGGAAAATTTTTAAAGGAAAACAAAACAAAAAAAAAAATAATCCTTCGACAGAATTGGAAAGGAAAAGAAAAGTTTTTCAAAAAATCAACTCTCGTTTGCCGAGATTATCGCAAGACGTTCGAGAGTCACGTGATGATGAACTGATACAAAATGATCACGCCATCTAGAAAACTGCACAGCCATTAGTACAGCCTTTAATAAATGCAATTTCATTTTTTGGACACGAAAACGCAGATCTTCTCT
Source organism: Sepioteuthis lessoniana (assembly GCA_963585895.1). NCBI lineage: Eukaryota > Metazoa > Mollusca > Cephalopoda > Myopsida > Loliginidae > Sepioteuthis > Sepioteuthis lessoniana. The sequence goes on along the minus strand of CAUZXS010001685.1, from coordinate 80,505 downwards.
TGTCAGATTTAATAGAATTTTCCCAGAAAACCAGAAGGATGGGTGAAGATGTTGGAGAGGTTTTCTCTCCTTAAATATTTCGCAGATTAAACATTAAACCTGACGATACGAAATGCCTTCGTAGACAAGTGGAATGAAAATTTTCATTTTTATGCATTTTTTAAGAGAGAGAGAGAGAGAGAGAGAGAGCAAAATAAAATGAAAAAAACTCCTCTCTTTGTTTTGTTTTTATGCAGCGTTTCTGACATCCACAAAGATGTGCACACTTATTACAATATTATCATCAATCGCTGAATACATACATATGTACGTGTGTGTATTTAGCCAACCCCTCTTGTCACGGCCAAGATGTAACACTTGGACAATTTTTGTCTTGGTCTGAGTTTAGAGTTTTTCTTCTCTAAGACTGACTCTCATCGATGCGTCAAATAGGACTATTCAACCATTTAACTGTGTGCAAACAAATCACTGATGTTAAATTGAATTGTTAGTGCTTGATCGCAATACCTGAAACCATTTTACTGTGTGTAAATAAATGAGTTCTGGCTAGGTTTAAACAAACTACTCGCTTGCAAATCATATATTCAATATCTCTACGCATAAACAGGATTTGGCATTAAATAACCTACAAATATTGATATGCAATAAAACCCAACCAACTAACCTACCGACCAATTTAAACTGGTCGTCTGACCAAGGCTAAAGAACCCTCTCCACACTGCTATTGAACCGTAGCTACGAGAGAAAAAACGCATTTATGTTTGAAAAACATAAATGCGCAAAAAGCCTCATCCAAAATTTGAACTCAAGTCTCTGATTCCATTTTGTGCAATGATAACTACTACGTGTATTTACCCAGCCCCTGCGCACGGGCAGGATGTGACACAAGGCGAATTTTTAATTAGTGTTTAGCAGGTTCGAATTCAGAGTTTTCCTTCTAGACCGATTATCATGCCAAGATTGAAGAATCCGTTCTGTTCTACAATTTACCCCTAGCTGGAGGGAGAACAATTGGGTTCATGCCTTTCCCAAGAGTATTAATGCTATGTAAAATGCAAACACTCTTGCCCAGGATTGGAACTTGTGTCACCGTGTCCATTTTTTACGATAATAACCATTACACTGTGAACGCCTCCTCTTGTTACGTGTATGTATCTATGTATGTATGTATGAATGTATGCGTGTGTATGAACAAGTCTTATTGTTTTTGACAGACGAGGAAAGTCTTGTCTTTGAGATACTATTTGATAGAGGTGGATTAATTTTAGTGAGAAAAAAAAAAAAAAAAAGAAAGAAGTAAAAGAAAGGAGAGGGATGAATCAAATCTCTGATGAAACCAGGTAGATTTGACGCCACATTGCTGCCACTATATACCCAGACAGTCACAGTCAAAACCAATTTCCCCTACCACCATCACTTAAATCCATTACTACTTCCACTCTATTCTTCTCTTATCTGCCTCTTGTCTTTAGACCCTTTCCCCCCTTTATACCTTTATTTTTTCCTTAATTTTATCTATTTCCTCAATTGATAAAATGCAGAAAAACTCAAAAAAATATTTAGTCTGAAGAAGTTCTGTGAAGAAAGAACGAAATATTACTAAACCCATTGTAATTGTCTGATTTATCCACTTTTCCACTTATTTTTATTATACATATATTTAAATATATATATATATATATATATATACATCAATGGCAACTCTAAGTCTAAAATATTTTTGGGCTCATATTTTACTATAGTTTATGATATTGTTGTGCGATTAACCCCTTTTTTCGTTCGAGTTCTTCGTCGCCAGTGTGTTGTGGACCTTCGAATAAGACCGATATTGATCTGCCTCTCTGGCAGCGAAATCTCTCAGTACTAATAACGGTGAGAAGAGTCCATTATAGTGAGATCGGTAAGGCTCCCACAACAGATATGTATCATTTAGAAGAAGAATTTTAGCATCCAACTTCATTTTTTTCTTAATACAATTCAGAAAATCCTGTTCAGCTTTGCACATTTGATACTAGAAAACTGACCATTCTGCTAAAAAAAAAAAAAAAGAAAAAAAAAAAGAAAAAAGAAAAAAAAAAGAAAAGAAAACGATATTTCCGATTAATCTGTTGTATTTTTCAAAACAAATGACTTTGACACAGAGTAAGAGCAATGTTTCAGTCACAACGAGAATTTTTGCTGCTTACTGCCCAATCTGGATCACCAGAATTGATCCCAAACCCACATACCTACACAGATATACACAGAGACATATATAGACAAGCAACCACATAACTGATGTGGGGCTCGAATCTTTTGGGTCAATTCTCATATTATTGAATTTATCTTATATAATATTACGAGGGTCATTCAATAAATAAATTAAATTTTGGAAAAGAGTTGGAAGCACTGTTTACAGTTGCACCTTTTTCAATAAAATCAATTGTGATGGAACTTTTCATAACTGTCAGCATGACCTTCTTTTCTGACCACTGCACCCGGAACTTTTCATTATCGGAGAGACAAAGGGTTTCCACTCCTTTAACCCTCTTTTTGACTGAGACTCGTTGCCGCGAATCCATGCTAAGCCTATTTGTGAAGTTTTTTTTATTAAATCATGCTTCTCCGTACATATCTGTAAATTTCCCCTGGTTTGCATTTTTCAGCCACCAAAATTTCCATGACAGACCTCTGTTTAAGCCTGGAGCACTCTGATTTCCCGACATTTTGAATTGCCCCAAAACAAGTATTTTTGTGAGATTGAAATAATTTCCCCAATAAACAATTTCCAAACAATGCAGAATTTACATTTATCGAAAAAAATTCTAAAAAAAAAACAACTACTTTTTTCAGAAAAATTCCTCACATTTGTTTACTGACCCTCGTACAATAAACAAAAAATATCTATAGTTAAAATTTAGCTGTTATGTTGAAACAAAATATATTCTTTGAAAAACGAGGAGTAAAACACATTTTAGATTTTTAAAGATTATTTTTATTATTTCAACAAGAAATCTATTCATACGAGTCGTTTTATTAGAAGTTTGTTTTTAGCGTTGATTTTCATGGGCCAGAAATAACTTCACACGTTATTTTTTTCCTTGTAAAATATTTTTGAATACTGTGAGCAAAATGTATTATGTGAACAAATCCTATTAAAGTTGATTGACAAAGAATGTCTTATTTTTTTTATTCAACTTACTTTCTAACAAGCAAACGTATATAAAAGAAGTATTAGAACTCTCTACGGTCTTTTCCCGCTAAGAGCTTCCGACCATTCTCTGAGCATTGCCAAAAACAAGAATGAGTTGGTGCAATTGTTTTCAGATGAACAATTATGCGATGCGAAACTGTCTTTGGCGTCCCTCTTCTCACATGCTAAGATTTGAATTACGTCTTTAAATCAAGAAAATCTACAACCCCTGGCGAAACGTATCCAATTAGCGCACTTAATGTGTGTTATTTTTTATTTAGCAGTAAATAGACTAATCACAGATAAGACACAAAACATTTTTATTTAATAGCTGAACATTCTGGCTTCATATAATATACCTTACACAAACTAGATTATATCATTTAAATTAATGTAGTATTTTTTCCACGATATGCCGAGAAAAATATTATGAAATGACCTAAAAGTGAGGAAACAGTTTTTATATTCTTTGAGAAAAATGTAGAAAAATTAGTTGTCCTCCTTGAGCTTTTATGACAGTTGTAAATTTTGGTTTCTTTGTTTAATAGCATATCAAAATTCATGGGATATTTAATGCCAAAAACGTCCACAACTGTGGTACTATTTAATCCATAGCTGGGAGCTATAAAGTTGACGACCTTCATCGAGGGTGACTCAGAAGCTCCCTTTTCAATAGCTACTACACCGTGGTATAGAGGAGGGCGCTACTCCATTCCCTGGATTGCTCCACTTTACCATTGATCCTTACCTTATAATGCTGAGTGTTTAGCAAGGCGGCATCAAGTGCCATTTTTGAGTCTTTGGTATGACTCGACCTGGGATTGAACTCCCAGTCTCCCGGACTATTGGCGAACACTATACTCATTAAGCCAATGGGTCTGAAAATGAAAGAAATAACGGGAGTGGAGTTCGAACTCACTTCAATATTGCAGTCCAGCACTTTAGCCATTACGCCACAGGGACTCCCCTTCGAATGATGACCGGTAAAAAAAAAATTCATCCATGAGAACCCTCGCTGTAGGTGCGAAAGACGGTCAAAATCGATACTTGGGGATTTTTGAAGGGGTGAGTAAGTTATTAACCCGGATAGTGACAAGTCACAACATAAATTTCAGGGCTAAGCAACATCCCCATTGGATGTGGGCTACGATTTGTGAAAGAATAGATTTTTCCTGGATCAACTTCAAAATACACATCTTGTTTTTCGAAAACAACCAGTTCTGAGGAAAGTTGTGACATCGACAATAATGTGAATGGGGTTTTTCTGTGACCAAGTACCTGACTTTACCTTTCCTGATCTGAACGACCTTCATTTCGTCGTCACCCTCCTATCTCGTCACTTTGTCTCTTTGTCTATGCCATCGTTCTTCGAGACGCCTGTAACCCTCCGAAATGAATACGAATAGGTTTGACCCTCATTAATTTTGGGGGAAAATTAACCGAAAATGTGAGAAATTTTTACAAATTTAACATGTTTTTGGCAAAAAGAAGAAAAAAAATGGCGCCAGTGATCGTGTTAAAGTCGACACATAGGGTGATTTAAATGGTGAAAAATATCCAGCTTATCATTGACATCGTGTTGAGGCAATCAATCATGTACATCAAAGAGAAAACTCAAATTGGTTTGTTGTAATAATTTTCTTGCAAATTTTCTGCTATAAGACGATTAACTGGTAACTCGATGTTATTTTCTTGTTTTCAAAATATATGGTTACATAGAAGACTTCTCTATGTCTGTCTCTGTCTTTGAATTATATGTATATATATAAAGAGAGAGAGAGAGAGAGAGAGAGAGACAGAGAGAGATTATCGGTTCATCTATAAATGTTCTTATCTATCTATCTATCTATCTATCTATAAAGTGTGTGCGTGTATATATATATATATATATATATATGTGTGTGTGTGTGTGTGTGTGTGTGCGTGTGTGTATATTCAAATGAGAGAAAAATATATATCTTTCTTTCGTTAATCTTTTCAACATATATATATATATATATATATATATATATCCATCTCTGTCTCTATCTATATATAGACAGCCTGGTGCGAAAATGTAATCTATTTACTAGAATACAGTCTAGTAAAGTAAAGTTGGCGACCTTAGCCGAGTGTGAACCGAAGGCTCCCTTTTCATTAACTACTACACTGAGGTGTAGGCGAGGGGACAACTCCATTCCCTGGATTGCTCCACTTTACCCTTGATCCACACCTTGTAATGCTGAGTGTTAAGTAAGGCGGCATCAAGTACCATTTTCGAGTCTTTGGTATGGCTCGACCTGGGATTGAACCTCGGTCTACCGGACCATTGACGAACATTCTACTCATTAGGCTACACGGCTAAACATAATACATTTGTTTGGTTTTGTTTAATTTGGTTTTATAGCATATCAACAATCGTTGGTTATTTGATGCCAAATCCATTTTTACACATATATAGTTCTATTTCAAACAATTCGAGTTTTACGCAGTTTAGTTCTATTTGACCCATAGATAGGACCCTATTAGGTGCTACTACTCCAAGCCAAAGTGGACCTGGGAGCGATGGCAATGAAGAGTTACTCCACATTCTTCAAAGCTCGAGCATTACTGGCGCCAGGCCAGATTGTGTCATATCGAGGACATTTGTTGGGGGGGTCTTACTTCTCTTCAGAGGTGCAGTTGGTGTATTCTACAGCCCCCCACCAGCCGACTGGGTTAAGTCGGAAAGTCAGAATGGCTATTTTACTTTAGACTAAATATCTACTGACACAAAATCAAATCAATGGATTACAAAAAATCTCATATTTGTCGAACAATATTTGCCGTTCAAACCGTTACGACTTTATCAGAGTCGCAAAGTTCGCCATCATTAAAAGAATAGAAAAATTACTTTGAACAATATCACGGTGAAAATAGAAATTCAAAAAGATAAATGGATAAATCATTTTCAAACACTGACCCCAAATGGCTTTAATATCACAGCAAATCATTCTCAAAATACTACTTTGAAATAAGATGGACAGGTTTAGGGGTGATACATAAATATTTAAATAAACAGCAGTTCCAGTTAATATTAAACACGCCTCATCCATGGTTAACGTATATCCCCCAAATGGAGAGCTCATTGCCGGATATCAACGATATAAAAGTCAATTGAAGACACATGAACGGTAGAAAACAATTTTCCTTGAACGATTTCTCAAATACGTCTAACAAAATGAATTACTGAAAAAAGTGAATTGATTTCTAAATGCTAACATATTAACAGATTTCTTCTGTGTCATTTGCCACATGATTGATATCAAGATGGATTTTATAAAAATTATTACATATTTTGAACTATTTAGATTTCATAAGGAGAAAGAAAGATGGTAAAAGTAACTGACCACCTCTATTTGCAAACATAATACAAAGATGGGACGGGGTTTTAATCTTTGACTTACTGAAGTTAGCAGATTTGCAATCTTCTTTTGTGGAATATTCCATTAGAATACACTAAAGTAGTAAATCATTCGTAGATTTTCTTGGATTTCTTTCTCTGCAAAATGGCACAGATAGATAAACATGAATATAAAATTATGTTCAAATCGTTTGATAAGAATGAAACAAGCAAGGATAGCCTACACAAACCCTTTCTGCTTTCTCACTTTTACGAGGTATTATCAATCACTAGTCGTGTAATTTACTGGATTTAATGTTCTAACCCGTATATGTGGCTTTGTCTCTTGAGTCTGAGAGCTGAAACGGAAAAGAACAGTTTCTGAATTATATATATATATATATATATATATATATATAAAGTAAGTAAGTAAAGTTGGCGACCGTAGTCGAGGGCAACCCGAAAGCTCCCTTTTCAATAGTTAGTAAATCGAAGTGTTAGGGTGAGCGCTTCTACTTTCCTTGGACTGTTCTATTTTACCCTTGATCGGTACCTTATGATGCTGTGATAAGCAAGGAGGCATCAAGTACCATTTTTTGAGTCTTTGGTATGACACGACCAGAGATTTAACCCTTGTGTCCAGAGCCATTGACGAACACTCTAGCCATTAGACCAAGGTGAGCTGAACGAGGACGAAAACCTTGCGTGGAGTAAAAGGGCAAAAGCTCGCTCGAACACGATTTTCAGTACGAATACGGACCGCAAAAGCGTGGCCCATCGATCCTTTCCGAGCGGAGAGCTCCGTTCCGCCGAGAGGTGTCAGAAAAGGATAACTGGCTTGTGATGGCCAAGCGTTCGTAGCGTCGTTACTTTTTGATCCTTCCATACACACACACACACACACACACACATATATATATATATATATATATATATATATAAACATTCTATTGATTGTATTCAATATTTGAAACTTTTGGGGATCAAGCAAATATAAATCAGTGAAATATTAATTTCTTTGTTTTTATCATTTTCTTCAGACCTGAATCTGAGCACTTTCTTGATTAAAAAAGTTTTTAAACACTTTTGCCACACACACATTTGTGTATATTATGCTCTTGACTAATTTCTCATCATTAGGGACATGTTATTTTTACAACTTTCAAACGTCAACAAATCTGCACCAAGCGACTTCGCAGACATTAAATGAAGTGACAAACAGAACGTTTTTACGTCACAATTTGTTTGGCAGCCATCGTGCGGTATATTGGTTACTAGGTTAACAATTATATCATACCATTGTTAGTGAATTCAGTACTCACTGGGTGCCAAAATTAGCTAAGTTTAGTAAATATTATAAATTTATGGAATCTCAACCGTATGACAACAACAAAAAAACTGTGAGAGAAAAGAACTAAAATGTGTTCGTTGTTATTATGTGAGAGTAGGTTTAAAAAGGAGTAGTTGTAAAAAAAGAGTTGGTATAAAACCTAAAATATTTACTGAGGATACTGTTACTCAAAGTTTTAAATATCACCACCATCACGTGAAACTTGGAGTTACAGATGAAAGAGTGCAGGATGATAATTTGATATTTTAGATTTTATATCGACAGTTAATTCTTCCCGTTGATTCGTTGTTGTTTTTTCACCAGAATTTATGATTTTCATCCATTCTCAGACCCAAGTATTGAAAGCACAGCAGTTTAGTCTATACGCTTTAACCAAAGAGAGAGAGAGAGAGAGAGAGAGAGAGAGAGAGAGAGAGAGAGAGAGTATGGGATCTCTCTATCAATCTATCTCGGTTTGTTTGTATGTCTGTCTGTCTGTCTATCTCTCTATCAATCTATCTATCTATCTCAGTCTGCATGTATGTATGTATGTATGAATGTATGTATGTATGTATGTATGTTTCTTTCTATGTATTTATTTCAGTCTGTTCGTATCTATCTATCTATCTGAAGATATAAGGCCGTTTCCAGACATACGGATTGTTTACTTACACGTAAACATAACCATACTCTCATACACCTGCACTAACGCCCTCTGCTGTCCATAAAACACATATTGCCATGTAGAGATAATTACCTCCCCTTCTTCCGATGCATTTCAACACCGTTGTGGGACGCAGTCAAGCGAAATCTTTAAATTCTCTGCCTTTAGCTTGAAGATTTTTTTCACCAATTAGAAAGCGGCATGTGATTCCACACTTACGTTTCGATCAATTGATTCGCAGAAATTAAGGCAAAGTATTTAGCGAAACGAAAAGAAACGGAGAATTTCGACACAAACAAATTACGAAGGTTACATTGTCACTACTTCTGCGAATATCTTTTTCCATCTTATTGTTCTTTTTTTTTAAATCTTTAATATCGTATGCGCGCCAATTGATTTGCAGTTGAGATATTTTTTTAAAGAATTGATGAGAAAATAGGGTTAGCATTTTTGGTTTGTTTGTGGGGGATATTTGAAGAGAGAGAGAGAGAGAGAGAGAGAGAGAGAGAGAGAGAGAGAGAGAGAGAGAGAGAGAGAGAATGAATATATATATAATAAAAAGTAGTCGTTATTTTTTGACTCTCACGCGAAAAACTTGCAAATCTATTTTGCGTGATTTTTGCTAGATTGGAAAGAGAAGATAAATGACGACAAATCAGAAGCTGTTCTATCATAGAAATATTAAGATACAGCGGGATCTTAAAATTTAAGCTGCTCATACAACGAATAATACGAGATGAGATACAGTCATTGTAACTTTAAGGACTTCGCCCTAAAATAAACCCAAACTAAAATGAAAATGTTGATTTATCAGCAAAGCTTACTGTTTCAACAGCGAACAAAAAATATATAAAAAAGGGGAAAAGCTGGAAAAATATCCAGAGCAAGGCTTCTTAAAATGGTCCTGATAGATCCCTGGAGGTGAATAAAACTTTGACAGGGTGAATAAAAGTATAAAGGTACACAGGGGGTGGGTATTTGTTTGTCTTTATAAGTCCCTTTATAACAGGAGAATGAAAAAAATCACTGTTGCCAAAATAACAAACGGTAATCGGAATGTCTGATTGAGTGCAATAACCACTTGTGATGTGATATTTACCAGATATGACCTGCTTAAAACGTTCAGGTAATTTGATGAACGAACGGTCTACCTCTGACTGAAAAAATCCAGATCTTTTCGGCATCGTTAACGATGCATAGAATCAGATTTTGTCGTTAGAGAACCTTTTAAAACAATTTCATTTTAAACAAATTATTCAATAAAAACACTGAATTCTAAAATATCCCTTTTTGTAATTGGTTAAGAGATATCTTTCGAATAAAAAAAAAATTCCCTAAAACAAAAGAAGATTATTTAATTATAAAATAGAAATAAAGATTTAAAAAGAAAAGAAAGAAAATTTGAGAAAAAAGTAAAACTAAAATATAATGCCTGAAATTTTAATTCTTAATTATGGTAACAGATTTTTAATGAATAAAATTAAAATCAAATTGTTATTAACGAAAAATCCTTTGCTGACCAACCAGACCCGGATATTCATGTGTAAAGTCAGTTTCAGTATTGCCAGGTTGGTAAAGGTCTTATTATATGATTCAATATTCCATTTTTAATTACTGTATTTTATAAAAAAATATCTTGAAACCAAAAATATAAATAAAATCAATCCCACCAAACCCATCTACCCCATTAAAAATTATTCAAGAATTATAGATGTTAACATTTCTAAATTATTGGTCCTTTTCTCATGTAAATTGTATTAAAAACTGGTAATTTATGTTTTGTACTTTAAAATTCAGTTCATTTATTTGGGGGAGGGAAGATGAAAATGAAATTTGGTTACAAGGTGTGAATTAAGCACAAAATTTGAAGAAGTCTTGATCCTGACTTTTCGAAAGAACGGGAAAACATGTGGAATTTAGATGTGACTCTGGTACTCATCATAATTGACATAGAAAAGTTGCAAAGATTCTAAAATTATAAAGAGAAAGAACAAGAACTCGAGAAAGAATCGATATCATCCACAAAATACCAAATAAAAATAACAAAAAATACTTTGGAAAGTGCTGGTATGTTAAAAAAGATACGTAATTTGATCTTCAGCAAAAGCTAATAGATACTATTGTTGTTAGATGAAACGCATCATTTGTTTAGTTATCATAATGTTATAATTTATCAACTGTCTATCCGTCTGTCCGTACAACTCAGGCTCCTGCAATTTTTGACACAATTTCAACTTTCAGTGATTGTTACCGTTATAGCCTTCAGTTTTAGATTGTACAATAAGATTCTGCTTTGACTAATTTCTCTAACCCACCATATCTTAATGCTCTTCCTCGTTGTTGAAAGGTGCTCATTTCACGGCGCTTACCCAGGTTTTTTGGTAGTTTTTTTTTATGTGAGACAGATGTCCTCCTCTCTCTTTATAGGCATTTCGACTCTCTCTGTTGCGGTCAGGCTAAGAAGGAATTCATTTTAGTTCAGTCATCAGACCCTAAAAAAGCTTAGAAAACAAATAGAAGAAAACAAACTTTCACGTTAATACTAGCGCTAGTTTGGAAAATAATCAAATTAGATATTTATTCGAAATATATGTTAATTTTTACGAGTCGTTCGGAGTGAATAAAAACAAATAAAATGTTCTTTAAGTACGAAAAATTGTCCTAAACTTTAATAAAAGCGACTCTACATCTTATATATATATATATATATATATATATATATATATATATATATATATATATATATATATATATATATAATGCCCATCTTACAACCTGGATGTAATATGGGTAAGTATTGTAAGTGATATTAATTTTGGAAGATTGATAATGCTTTTCTTCTTGTTATTTACTAGTTTTGCAGTATGTGATGCCTCCAAGTTGTCACCCACTTAAATACTGAACAAGCTCATCGTTGCTTAACTTTAATGATTATAACAGAAACTGGCACTTTCAAATAGAAAAAGAAAGCAAGAAGAAGGGGAGAAAGAAAGATGTAATTACGCAATAAGATAAAAGAGGAAGGAAGAAAAAAGAGAGCATAAAAAGAAGAAAGAAGAAAAAGGCAGAAAAAAAGAAGACAAAAGAAGACTGAAAAATTTAAGAAAAGAAGGAAAGCTGGAAAGAACTATACTATGAAAAAAAGGTAAAAAAAGAAGCAGACAGCAAGAATGAAATGAATAATAATGGTAACAATGAAAAAGAAAGAAAAAGAAGGAATGAAGAAAGAAAAAGAAGAAAGTAAAAATGTATAAAAGAAGAAAGACAACAAAGAGCGAATGTAAGAAATGAGTAAAGAAATAGTGGAAGGAAAAAGAAAAAAAAAATGAAAGAAAGAAATTTAGTGAAGAATGAAATGAAAAAGGAAAGCAGTATAGAAAGAGAGTAAAAGGAAAAGAAGGAAGAAAAAAGATAGAAAAAAGTTTAGAAAGAAAGAAAAAATGTAGGAAAAGAAACGGAAGCAAAGAAAGTAAAGGTATTTGGAAGAATGAGAAAAGAAAAAGCCGAAAGAATGAAGTATTTAAACTCATAACGAGGGGAAAAACAAAAGAAAAAATGAAAAAAAAAAAGACAAAAAAATAAGAGAGAAAGAATTAGAGAGTGGAAGAAAAACAGAAACAAATGAAGAAATAAATAAATAAAAGAAAGGAAGAATAAGAATGAAAAAGAAACTACTCCTCACTTAAATTAACGTCATTTGTAATGGAAGACAAACAACATATATTATGTCGAAACACGAAATTATAATGGAAGGGAGAGTAATGAGGGAAGAACAAAATAATTCAGATGGGGATGTTTTAAGAGAGTATTGGGAGGGAGAGAGTGAGGCTTAGTGCGCAAAAACGGGCAATCAGCTTTTGGTATCATTTGTTAAATGGCTGTGTAGCATCATTGATAAGCGTTCAATAGAAAATCTCGCGATTTAGCAGGGAATATTTATTGAAGAGGCGGTAATAACCTGTAGTGTAGGTGCGTTAAAATAGAGATTTTTTTTTACAAATAATAACGTCAAAAAATTTGATACATAAAAACACTTCTCAGATTAAAATAAAAACCCAAAAGAAAAAACAAACAAAAAAACAAAAAACAAAAACAAACAAACAAAAAAAAAAAAAACAAGTATAAAGTCATAAACGCAGAAGTCGTTGCACGCATGCGCACACAATCAAGATTCAATGGCGCATGCGTACACATGCAATTGTAGACATGTTTTCGCAATCCTTGCGTTTTTTTTTTTATCCTGCTACAGAAAAAATATGATGAGAGAAAATGTTTTTCAATGATAAATAAACCAACCAATTTTGTCCTTTAAAAATAAAAGTTTAGAAATAAAATAGTTACAGTCGCTGTAGGAATGGAATATTTTTTTTTACTTCTCAATTTATTCTTGCAATTATCCAATTTAATTTCATTTCACACGTTTTGAATTTGAGCATTGGAAATCTTCACAACTAGCGTGATGCTCATATCATCCTGTTTAGTTCCTGTTTCGATCAAGTGTTTCTATCCATCTTTCTCGGAAAATCAGTAGTTTCTTTTATACGAGTCACTAAGCTTGAACGTGCCATGTTGAAAGTCGTTCTCTCTTTTTTTTTCTTTTTCATGTATTTCTTTCTTTTTCGTATCTTTTATGAATTGGATACTTCAAGTTTGTTGCCTTTCATTCTAATCTTTCAGATATTCTTTTTCATTCTGAAGAAGAAAAGAAAATGTTTTTGTTACTTTTTGAAATTATTATTCACCTTTTTATCTGTTGCTAATTTTTTCTTCCTCTTTTTCCTCCGTCATTTTTCTTTTTCTCCCTTAGTCTTACTTGAAACTTTTCTTGACATATAAAATTTGTTCTCTTTTCCTCTTCTTTCTACCCCTCGTCTTTCTTTCTTTCTTTCTTTCTTTCTTTCTTTCTTTCTTTCTTTCTTTCATTCTTTCTTTCTTTCTTTCACTATATCCTCTCTCTTTCCTTTTCTTTATTTACATATTTTTGTTCTCTGTTCTTTCTTCTTTTCTCTCGATGTTTACTTTTCTTCAGTTTTTTTCAATCTTTTTTCTCGTCGACATTTTCCTCCTTTTTATTTACATCTGTGTCATTTTATTTTTTCTTCTTTGTTTTAATCATTCAACTTTTTCATTTTTTTTCTCTTCTTCATCGTCAATATTTTTCTTCCTGTTTCTCTCCTTTTTTCTTCGTCTTCCGTCTCGAATTTTATTTTCATCTTCCATTTTTTCGATAACTTTTCTTTTTCACGTTTCTTCCAATTCTTCCTCCTTTTCCCCATTATAAAACCCACCTACTTACCTTTTCCTCTTTTGCTTCTTGAATTGTCTTGAAACACTCGAAAAAGATGGAATGAATTCCTGCATTCCAAGCGAATGCATTGTTGCCATCGAATTTTGGGATTTGCCAAGGAATAAGAGGGTGAAAATACAAATTGATAGAAGCAGACGATAAGAAAAAGAATGAAAAATAAGAAAACAATAAAAATATCGAAGAAAAAGTAGCAATTATCATTTCTCGCGGTGTTGGCACTGTCCATATGCTTGTAACGGTGGCAATTGTAAAAGGATTATTTGTAGGAGATTTCAAAAAAGCAATCAAAAGTTCAAATTCCTGAAATAAAACAGTCACGTGATCTGTCAAAATAACAACATGGATACCTAATAATAATAATAATAACGAAAGTGTGAATGTGGTTATCACCATCGGATTCTTTCATTTTGAGAGCGTTAAACTATAAATGTTATCATTAATTTAAAACTCAATAATCTTCATTTCCTCCATACCCCATTACGCTAGAAGTTTCAGTTGGTCATCTTTGGGAATAGAGAGACAGCAAATCATCTTAAATCCGCCATGGGAAGTCTCTGAGGCGTTGTAACTAACGTGCTAGGACTAGAACATCATACTGAGTGAGTTCGAACCTCAGTCGCGGTATTAGGTTCATTTTCGGCCTTATACCCTTCGCAAAGTTGTGAACCCTCTTATCCCCTCAGTTATGGGGTTAGAGTATCGCTACTGTTGGAGGGCGTTGGCATTGAATAACTCACAAAGGTTGATATGTCATTAAACAAATCAACTTGCCCAGTCGGCTGGGGCTGTAGAATACACCGACTGCTTCTCTGCAGAGGGGTAAGACCCCCCCCCAACGAGTGTCCTGGATATGACACTAAATAATCTGATGGTGAGGTTCCAGCAGAGCTGGAGTTTTGGGAAATGCGGAGTACCCCTTTATTGCCATCGCTCCCAGGTCCACTCTGGCCCGGAGTGGTAGCACCTGATAGGGTCCTATCTATGGGTTAAATAGAACTAACAGCATATTTATGCTAAACGGAATTGAGTAATCTGAATAGCTTGAAATAGAAACGTTTTTGACAATTAAACCGTACTTACACTTAAACTGCATGCTTATGCTTAACTGAATTATTTCAAATAGAACTGTTTTTCGACATCAAAACTGTATTTACACTTAACTGAATTATTACATATAACTGCTTGAATAGTTTGAAATGGAAATGTTTTTGACAATTAAACTGTGTACTAATGCTAAACTTAACTGTTTTCAATAGAACAGATTATTTACATAAAAATGGATTTGGCGTTAAATAACCTACAAAGGTTGATATGCCATAAAACCAACAAACCAAACCAAACCAAACAAATCAACCAAACGAAACTTTAATCCACAATTACGTTTGCAGATATTATTAAGGTCATGGTCTAACTTGTTTATGAGGGTCATGGTCTCACTTGTTTCAACTCATCCTCAGATTATTTGATTTGGTTTGGTTAATTTGTTTAACAGTATATCAACATCTTATGCGTAATTTAATGCCGAAATTTGATTGATTTCTATTTGTTTGATTAAAATCATTATCATATTTTCAATGTCACATAGCATTTTATTTTCAAATAGCATTTTTTATTGGTTTATAATCATTTGTAAGCACAGATATATGATATTAAGTATTCATATCTAACATTATATAGTTTCAAAAGTAACGATCATACCAATTAGAATTGGTGCAGTTAGTTTTTAAAATTACCGATAAAGGGGCTGGAGGACTTAGAAATAATAGGATGAGCGGAGACCATCCAAACTACTGCATTATTTAGATCGGCCCGAATACTGAGAATAGTCCTGGAAATTTGGGGAGATTTGCTGTCACTCAAATTCCAGTGAAAGACCATCAGCTAACGATGAATTGAAAAAAACTTCCAAGGAGTATAATAATAATATCTCGGTCTTGCCAGAAAAATGAAAAAACTGTGGAACATGAAAGTGACGGTGATACCACTTATAATTGGTGCTCTTGGTACAGTCATCCAAGGACTGATACAGGGACTGGAAGATTTTGAAATAAGAGGACTAGTGGAGACCATCCAAACTACAACAAAGTTGAGATCAGTCAGAATACTGAGAAGAGTCCTGAAGATTTGAGGAAACTTGCAGTCACTCAAACTCCAGGGAGAAATCATCAGCTAATGCTGGTAGGAAAAAGTGAAAAGAAGTTACAATAATTATAAATAAGAAAATCTAGAAAAACAAAAAAGAGCAGTAAAACAACTGTATGGATACTTTAAGAGACAGGCAGAGGAAATTGCTCACGGGATGACCTGGACTTGATTATGACGCTGAAACCTCAAGAGAGAAGCTGAATCTCTTTTATTAGCAGCAGAAAACAATGCAACAAAAACCGTTATATTAAAGCGAAGATTGATAATACACCACAAAATAGCAAATATAGATGGTTGGTTTGGTTTCTTTGTTTAATGGCATATCAACCATTATAGGCTATTTAATGCCAAAACCATTCTCCTAGAAGAACAGTAGTGGTACTATTTAACCCATAGATGGAACGATAAGTGGGGGTCATAACTTTCCCAAGGGTATTTGCCCGAAAGTGAACGCAATAGCGCAACTGGAGTACGAACTCGCTAAATACGATTCCGCAGGCCATCGCTTTAATCATTACACCACGAGGGCACCACCAGAATATGAAGAGAAAAAAGATGAAACGGTTAATCACATAATAAGCGAATGCATTATACTACTATAAAAGGCATACAAAACTATGGATGAATGGGTAGGAAAAGTGATTAACTGGGAATTGTGCAAAAGATTTAAATTTGACCATACTAACAAATAGTATATGCATAAAATAGAATCCGTTCCAGTGAATGAAACACATTAAATTGTCGGCGATTTTGAGATACAAACAGATCGAGCAATCCCAACCAAAAGACCAAACTATTGCTGTTCCAATGGACTATAGAGTGAAAATGAAAGTCATGAAAAGATCAACAAATACTTAGATTTTGCCCGAGTGCTGAAAAAACTGTGAAACATTTTACGGTGATACTGGTGATTGTAGTTGGCTGTCCCTAAAGATTTGGAAAAGAGAATGAGGAAATTTAAAATCAGAAGAAGAGTCGAAACCATACAGACCACAAGATTATCAAGATCGGCTAGTATGCTGAGAAGAGTCTTGGAGACCTGAGGAAACTTGTTTTTATTCAGACGCCCGTGAAAAACCTCCAATTAAAACTGGTGTGAAACCCTCGTAAAGAATGAAAATAAGTAAACAATTATAACTTCAAATAACTCTTCATAGTACAATTTACATACAGTTAAATTGTTTCAATTATTCCCATCTAATAGTAATAATCTAATTCAAACGAATTTATTTGAATCATATCAATGTAGATAGATAAATTGTAATTTACTAAGCTTTTTGCTTAGTTTTTAGAGGCCAATTTCTCAAAGAAAACAATTTGATCCGGAGATGGGACTCTTATATGTACTACCACTACGGTTCAGAGTGGACCTGGGAGTTATTGGAATAAACGGCTACACCACACTCTCTAAATCTTCAGAAATGGAGCTTTTCATGTCATATCCAGGATACCCGCTAATTTTGGAGGGGGTACTTTTATCCTTCTCCCCCTTCCGGGGACACAGTCGGTGTATTCTATTCGATTATATTTCTTCAAGTAAAAATTTTGTCGTCCAATTTCTCTACCATTTGACCCTCGATTGGTTAAAACTATTATTCACATTTCCAATTTGATTTTTATCAATCAATTTTTGTGACTGATGGTGAAGCTTATGTCCTGAGAGGATGGTTTAGAGTCGCCTCCCCGTTGCAATTACTCCCAGGTCCACACTGAGTTGGAATAGTAGGGTGCCATGTGAGATCTATTTGAAATAAGCTTTGAAAATTATTGAGAATAACTATTTTTGTTGCGAATATAATTTGAGCATTGGTTTGTCTTTCTACCCAACGATTCTTCAGCTAAAAGTTTTGTCGTCCAACGACGTAATAAAGGAAATATTGACCCAACCTCTTCACCACGGACAGGTTGTTACACAAGGTTAATATCTAAGGTGAGTACACACTGGGTTTGGATTGACAGTTTTCCTTCACCACGGACAGGTTGTTGTAGCAAGGCTAAAGAATCCAGTCTGCCCTACAATTTATCTATAGATGCAGGGAGAACCAAAGGATTCATGCCTTTCCAAATGTCATTTACAGGAAGTAAAACGCAAGCATTTTCATTCAGGATTTGAACTCGAGTCGCTGGTTCCATTTCGTACGACGATAATTACGCTTATACAAAAAGGTAGTAAACCGACAACATGGTTTAAAAGTGGCTAAAGCAATTACGAATCCTGGAACGACGTATGGTTCTTAAAAAGTCACACTTTTTCTGAAGGAATAGACGATATTCGTCAAAGAGCATAAAGTTTGATTTGTTTGTTGAATGGCATATCAACTTTCGTGGGTTATTTAATACCAAAGTCTTCCTTGTAGAAGAACAGTAGTGATACTATTCAATCCTTAGCGGGGGGGGGGATAAGTGGGTTCATACATTTCTTAAGACGCATTAGTCCGTAAGTGAACGTAATAGCACGCCTGCAGTTTGAACTCATTTATTTCAAGGCCGTAGTCTAGCACGTTAACCAATGCACCACGGGGATTCCTCATCAAAGTGTATAAGAATTGGAGGGTTGAAATAAGAGCCTAAGATGATATAGTGTTATGAAATCAATTTTTATATCTTTGTATGAGAAGATCTGGAGTACATCAAAAGGTTAGTCCAAAATTATCCCCCCTAGAACTACATTACGAGAGAAAAATTTGAATTGTCTTATTCAGGTTTGCTTTGGTTTGGTTTTATGGCATATCATCCACTGTAGGTTATTTAATACCAAATCCGTTTTATATATATAAACTAGATATGTATAATTTGTAAACATAAGTCAAAGTTAAATAGTTCCGAGTATTGCTATATATCACTAACAATTCAATTAAACATCAGTCACTTGTTTACATACAGTTAAATGATCAAACAGTTCTATTTCAAGCAATTCAATTTAACATTATTCATGTGTTCGCATTGAGTTTAAATATCAAACACTTTTATTTGACCCATAGATAGGACCCTATCAGTTGCTACCACTTTGGACCATAGTGGACCAGGGAGCAATCGCAATGAAGAGGTACTCCGCATTCCCTAAAGCTCCAGCATTACTGGAGCCACACCATCAGATTGTTTAGAATCATATCAGGACACTCGTTGAGTGGGGTTGTCTTACCCCTCAGCAGAGATGTAGTCGGTGTATTCTACAGCCCCCCCCCACCAGCCGACTGGGCAATTGAGTCTTATTCAGGCAAATATGAATCGAAAGATTTTTTAGAAATATTATATAGCATAGCCGTGGATGTTTCCGTATGTTAACGACCCGAAACAAATTATTCAATAATACGGATTTAATAGGATAACTACTCAGTTGAGAACTTGTATTAAAGGTTCGAACCCTTTCATTACCATGACTCCCAGGTTCGAAGTGGCAGCACCTGTTTGGGTCCCATCTAAAGGTAAAATAGTTCTGTTTGCAAATTATTTGTATAAGATAGGAATACTTGATTTTACATAAAGGTGTACCAAAACTACACAAAAAAAATTAACGATAAATATACAATATACGAATTCCCTTACTCCTAGGCATAAAATAACCCCAGAAGGTTTGACATGCCGTTAAAAGGTGTCAATCAGCCAATCATAACACCCGATTAAATAATCTCCCGAACATGAATGATATTCACAAAAACCATATTAGAAATGAAAAAGAATTGAATGAGATCTTTGAAGAGGTCATTTTCTTAAGAATTCTGTTACTCTGCTAGATATTGGTATTTCTTCTTTCATTAAACCAGCATAAAGTCACACAGAGTTCTCTTATTTATGGTTACAGAATTTTAATACTGCGGGCAGTAAATTTTGTTAATAATACTTAATAATATCCAT
The DNA here is from genome assembly GCA_963585895.1 of Sepioteuthis lessoniana. Classification (NCBI taxonomy): domain Eukaryota; kingdom Metazoa; phylum Mollusca; class Cephalopoda; order Myopsida; family Loliginidae; genus Sepioteuthis; species Sepioteuthis lessoniana. The sequence continues at coordinate 60,670 of CAUZXS010001685.1, read as the reverse complement.
TTCGGCAGTAAAATTTTTACTTGAAATAATAAAATTCTGATGTCTTTGAAGAAAATTGGAAGAGCTGTATTGATTCATGAATAGTAATATATATATATATATATATATAAAATGAAAATAAAGTTGGCGATCGTTGTCGAGGGTGAACCAAAGGCTTCCTATTCATTAGGGACTATACCGAGGTGTAGTGAAGGGTGCAGCTCCATTCCCTGGATTGGTCCACTTTACCATTGATCCTTACCTTATAATGCTGAGTGCGAAACAGGGCGGCATCGAGTACCCTTTTTTGAGACTTTGGTATGACTCGACTTGGGATTGAACGGTTTCCCAGACCATTGGTGAATTCTCTCTCTCTCTCTCTCTATATATATATATATATATATATATATATGTGTGTGTGTGTGTGTGTGTGTGTGTGTGTATGTTTGTAAGAGTGTGCGCATATATATATATATATATACACCCAATGTATATATATACATATATATATATATATATATATATATATGGAGAAATTGTACAATAGGTAAATCTGACAAGATATGAAAAATAAGGGAAAAATAGATAAACCAAAACACAGAAAATAGATTCAAAAATGATATTTCGTCTTTATTTCAAAAAGGCTTCATCAGAATGTGATAAAGTCTTTCATGAAATAAAGACGAAATATCATTTTTGAATCCGTTTTCTGTGTTTTGGTTTTTCCACTTTTTCACTTACCTATTTATGCCTTTTTCACTTATACTTATTTATGCCTTCAATAAGTTTCCAGACTTTTTTATACAGGCATTTAAAATTGTCGAAGACTCTTGACAGTATGTTATTGCTATACGTCTTATGAGATGACAGACAAATTTTTATGATTTCACGTTCAAATGAACAGCTACAGCAGCAATTGGAATACACCTTACTAAAGTCTGATTGCCACTCCTGGTGAATTTCAAACATACAATCTTACCCTTTAGAAGAACGATATGCAATAAAATTCTGTTTTAAACTCGAAAAAAATGCCACAGAAACGTATGGAACGCTTCAGATTGCTTTTCGACCATCTTGCATGAATCGAGCATCAGTTTTTGAGTGGCCTAAGAGATTCAAGAAAGGCAGGGAGCCTGTGAAGGATGATGGGAGGTGTGGGAGGAGTAAGGAAGTCAATACACTAGAGTTGATTGGCCAAAGGGTTATGGTTAGGGTTACTACGTTGAGGTTTTAAGGGAGTTCAGGAAGAGATTCTGTCGGAGGAAGCCAGCACTCTTCAAATCGGGTGAGTGGCATTTCCATCAGGACAATACCACAACTCCATCCTTGTCACAGACTATTTGAGCAAGATGGGCATCAAGACAGTTCCTCAGCCTCCCTATAGTTCAGATTTTGCTCCCTGTGACTTTTGGTTATTCCCTAAGCTCAGAGGCTGTTGTTATGAGACAACTGAGGAGATGAAAGAGGCTGTGACGAAGGTCATTGACACACTCACATAAGTGGACTTCCATGGGGCCTTCTAGAAGTTGTTGGAACGGTACAAGTGCATTGCATCCGGAGGAGATTACTTCGAAGGGGACTAGAGTTTCATGTAGGTACTACCTATAAAAGTGCCCATACGAAAAAAGTCTGGAAACTCGTATATATATATATGTCCGTATATATATATATATATAACTACACATTATATATATATATATATATATATATACACACACACATTATACATATATATATATATATATATATATATATAAATGTAAGAAAACACGGCTGTGTTTACCCGTCCTTCTTACCTTTTTAAAACCGACTGGGTGCGACACAAGATCAATTCTTAAGCAGAGTGTAACAGGTTTGAAATCAGTTTTCCTTACAGACTCATTACCGAAGAAAGGCTAAACAACCAGCTGGACGGGGTGAGGAGAATAGTTTTATGCTTTTCCCCAAGGCATTAGATCGATCTGAAACACAAGCAGCCTTATCCAGGATTTGAACTTATGAGTACATTTCCTGTGATAATAACTGTTACGCTAGACACCTCTATTTTGTTTTTTTCTCATAAGTTGCTTATATATATATATATATATATATATATATATATAAGAATAAATAGATGTACTTCATTTTGATAAATTTTTCTAGTTTTGTAGCAAATAAAATCTTTGAACAACATTCAAAAAATTTTGTCATGATGATGACTTCAGGTCAAAATTACTGCTGGTCTTATTAATTCTATATATATATATATATGTTGACCGTCGGTGGCGACCCGACAAGAAAGAGTAAAACTGTGGAAACAACACTTCGAAAATCTACTAGGAAACCCACCGAAAGTAACGAATGAACCGATCACCAGAATTATCAGTAAGCAATTAGACATTAAACTAGGTCCGTTCACCAAAGAATAACTCGACTCGGTTCTTAGAAAAATTAAAAATAGGAAAGCTGCAGGGCTTGACGAGATCCCCCCAGAAGTATGGAAGACCAGAAAATTCGACGACATACAGCTCCGACAATGCAACGCAGTCTATAATCAAAATAGGATAGAAAGATGGATGAAGGGATGCACCCTTCCTTTTCCTAAAAAAGGCGACCTCGGATTAGCTAAGAACTACCGAGGTATAACACTTACATCCATAGCAACCAAAATCTACAATGCCCTACTACGAAACCGCATAGAACCCAAAATATACAACATCCTTAGGAAAAACCAAAATGGCTTCGGAAGAAATAGATCCACAACCTCACAAATATTGACCATCCGTAGAATCCTTGTAGGCGTACAGGTAAAGAACCTACAGACGACATTACTATTTGTCGACTTTACCAAGGCCTTCGATTCCATACACAGAGGGAAGATGGAACAAATCCTACTAGCATACAGCCTACCAAAAGAAACCGTAGCAGCAATAACAATTCTCTACAGAAACACCAAAGTGAAAGTACGTTCACCGGAGGGAGACACAGAATACTTCGACATTGTAGCAGGAGTACTACAAGGGGACACGCTAGAGCCATACCTCTTTATCATCTGTCTAGAATACGTGCTTAGAACTTCGATTGACAAAATAAGAGAAAATGGCTTCGAGCGGACAAAGAAAAGAAGCAGAAGGTACCCCGCAAAAACAATTACCGACGGCGACTACGCCGATGACATAGCGTTACTGGCGAATACACCTAACCAAGCCGAAACACTACTGCATGGTTTGGAACGAGCCGCCGCAGGCATTGGCCTCCATGTCAATTCACATAAAACTGAATATATGTGTTACAAGCAAACAGGTGACATTTCCACACAAGACAGAACCTCTCTGAAACTAGTAGACAAATTCACCTACCTGGGAAGCAGCGTCGCATCAACTGAAAAAGACATCAACCCATGACTAACGAAAGCATGGACAGCTATCGATAGGCTCTCGATCATATGGAAATCAGACCAGACCGATAAAATGAAACGCAGTTTCTTCCAGGCAGCGGTCGTATAGATACTGCTATATGGATGCACTATTTAGATGCTAACTAAACGGCTGAAGAAGAAGCTAGACAGCAATTACACAAGAATGTTGAGAGCAATATTGAACAAGTCCTGGCGGCAACACCCCACAAGGCACCAACTACACGGCCACCTGCCTTCCATCACGAAAACTATACAAGTTAGACGAATCAGATACGCAGGGCACTGCTGGAGAAGCAAGGACGAACTCATCAGTGATGTACTCCTATGGACACCCGCATATGGCCAAGCAAAAGTTCGAACATACATACAGCAGCTATGTGAGGATACGGGATGTAGCCCTGAAGACCTACCAAAAGCGATAAATGATTGGGAGAAGTGGCGAGAGAGGGTCAGGGATATCCGTGCTAGCGGCACGACATGATGATGATGATAGATATATATAATTTGTTTTTATGCATACGTATAAACAACAGATGAGAATGAAAAACACTCATTAAAAAGAATAAAAACTGGATGAATCATAGTGCTCATATGCTGGCAAGCCGAGCATTATAAAAACTCAAATTATATCATTCTCTCTTTCTTTTGGTCATTTCGTTACAAAGATTTTCCAAAGCAAATAGTTTTTAAAGCCTAAGAGAAAACATCATCGTAAGACGGATATATATATATATATATATATATATATATATGAGAGGTAGATTGAGACGATATATATATATTTATATGTCAGTGAATAATTGGCACGCATATTGACTGTTATGCACGCAAATGTGTGTATTTGTTCGTGTGGTGTGTGTGTCTATGTACGTGCCTACGTGTGTCAATGTGTGCGAGTGTGAGTCTGTATTAGTCAATGATAATACACTTTTGAGAGAATCATTCGACTCGAGCCTGGTGGTTTTCTTTTTTTTCTCTTTTTTTCCTATTTTTTTAAGACAAACATTCTCATTCACGTTGACGTAGGGGATTATGATTTTTTCTGACCATTTCTTCTTCTTCAGTTTTAGTTAAAGCTGACATCTTCGCTTGCCGACATCATCGCTGCCTTCGAGTTGTGTTGGCCACCCGAAATATGGAGGTAACAATTTGCACTTGATTATAGCCGAAGGGGAAATCTGATATCAGTGCCGAAGAAAGCGAACGGAGACATTTCCCGCGTCAAGCCATTAGACGAGCCCGTGGAACTTACCTTTAAATTAGGTGATCGCCCCGAGACAAGTTTGAAACAAGTTGAGAAAGGATTGGTGACGGCGTGGGAATGGAGGATCGGAAAATAAAAGAAGATATTAAACTTTAAAAAATATACAAAAATGTGAGTGTAGAATGAATTACAAATGTATGCCAAATCGTTAGTATTTTTTTATTTATTTTATTACTGATAAGATTTTTATTGCTATTCACTAATAAGAAAAAAATTATAAGAAAGGAAATGCATTGTTCAATACGTTATGGTTAAACTAGAAGAGAGAGAGAGAGAGAGAGAGAGAGAGAGAGAGAGAGAGAGAGTGAGAGAGAGTTGCCTTATTAAATGTTCATGTAAGCTCGTGTGTTTGGTATAATATAATCATAAATGCATAAAATAAGTATCCACACACACACACACACACACATATATATGTGGATTTCTTATTTGATACATATATATATATATATAGTTTATACATTGATTATCAGATTTCGCTCTGTATGAGTTTCATCAGATAATGATTTGAAATTTTTTTAACTTAACAAAATTTTAGACCGTTACAACTGTCTATATAGTTGTTGTGGCAACGTAACTAGGAATGATGATCGTTATGAAATTTTAAAAACTGGGAAGCGACCAATATTCGAAACTGACCTTACGACTGTATGAAGAAAAGGATTTGAAAAATGATATTTGGAGGAGTCAGCAACAGAGAGAGAGAGAGAGAGAGAGAGAGAGAGAGAGAGAGAGAGAGAGAAGGGGAGAGGGAACAATCAAATACTGGCCAGTTGGTGGGGGTTTAGATTACATGACTGTGACCCACTCAGAGGGCAAGATTCTCCCTAAAAGGGGCATCTTGGGTATGACACAAAACTGCATATGTTATAGAGATGTGGGGAGAGTAGACTACCTGTTCATTGCTATTGCACCTAAGTTCATTCTTACCTCGAATGGTTGTACTTTTTAGGTTTTCATCTTTGGATCCAGTTGATTTCTTCAAAAATCATTATTATTATTATTTTATTCTTTTGAGAGTTTTTCCCACCAGCATTAACCGATAGTTTCTCACTGGAGTTCGAGTGATAGCAAGTCTCCTCAAGTGTCCAAGACTCTCCTTAGTATTCTGGCTGGTCTCAATAATGCAGTAGTTTGGATGATCTCCACTTCTCTAATTTCCAAGTCTTCCAGTCCCTTTATTAATCCTTCGGTGACTGTACTAAGAGCACCAATTACAATTGGTATAAGCGTCACTTTCATATTCCACAATTTTTTCCGTTCCCTGGCAAGGTCCAGGTACTTATCCTTTTTTTCGCTTTTTTTCAATTTTATTTTGTGGTCAGCCGGGACAGCAAAGTTCAGAATTTAGCAAGTTCTCTTTTTTTGTTGTTGACTATCACTATTTGGTTGTCTGGCCGAGATTAGGTGAGCTATTTATATTTCTAAATCCCAGAAGAGTTCTATTAGCGTTCACGTGGAGGCTAATGTCTCTGGCTGCTTGGTCTTGGCTTGACAGAAGAGATTCGGCTTGGGTAAGTGTGTTTGCAAGAAGCACGAGATTATCTGCATAGTCTGCGTCTGTTATAGTTTCTGCAGGATATCATCTGCTTGCTTTTTTTAGTGTAAAGCTATTTTCTTTCATTTTGATCTATTTAAAATACATCGACGAAACTTCCAGAACTAAAAGAGAAATACAGGTGAACATAGACGTTTCTTTTTTAAAATGAATAATAATACACCATGAAGACCACAACGTGTGTCAAATAAAAAAGGGACAAAATTATTCACGGTGAAATATATATATATATATATATATATGTGTGTGTGTGTGCGTGTGTGTGCGTGTGTGTGTATACAGTACCCTCATCCATGAAACCACTACTATCAAATTACAACTGGGTTTTCTCTCGTCCTCTCTAACTTAATACTCAATTAATACCAAAAATTAAACAAAATAACTTAAACAATGTCCAAAATTTAAGCTCTCCTTTTGCATTCAACACACTTATTTCAGCAATTTTTCAATCGGTCGAAGTATCTTTGAACTCCTTTTATGATATAGCGTGAAATTGTACCGTTGATTTTTTCCAGTGTCCTCCACCTTCTTAAATCTTACTGTTAAAAAAACTTTCAGTTTAGGAGATATGAAAAAAGTTGCATCAAGCTAGGCTTGGTGGGTATGGAGGGTGTTATACATGCATAATCTTGTATTTCACCAAAAACTATACTTCAGTAGTATTGAGACTAGTTTCATAATTTCTATTTTCAAGCTATAAGAGATCTTAAGATTAAAATTAGACGTGACGACATCTTCAGCCTATTACATAAATTCTTCACCACAGCATAACCCGCCATTTAAATTTTAAATTCTAACTTAAGATTAAAAAAATCTATCAAGGTACCTTTTGAATCTATCTATCTATCTATCTATCTATCTATCTATCGAAGTCTGTTCATATCTATAAGTTGAGTGAAAAAGTTCCCAGTGCTGTCAATTTAAACTAGAGAATATTTTACACAGTCTATTTTGGTAGTTATCTCAGTTTGTACAGGGTGGAACGATAAAATTGTCGCCTTAGAAAAGACGACATGATTCCATTTCCGTTTAATGAAAACCGGTTTTCTTTTTTTTTGCTGACCATTTACTAGTTGGCCTGTTGTGTACAAATCCCAAGAGCGATAGGATCCTTCTATCATGTCTGAAAGTGACACAATGTTCAACGAGCGAGATCGGAGATGCGCTGCTGTACCAGTCATGCTCTCTACCGATCCAAGTTATGACAACAGGACCATTGCCAACACCCTCAAAATGCAAATCTGGATTGCCACGAATAACAGGGACGTGATGAAAACAAAGTTTCCGGCTACAGTTATGGTCTTTGGTGTGGTTTCAAGTGAGGGCCACATCATGCCACCTCACATCTTCGAAGTCGGCTTGAAAGTCAACACTGAAGTGTACCTGTATGTGCTGAAGAGTGTGGTGATCCCCTGGTGTAATCAGGTGGCCGGTGGCAAAACCTGGGTGTGGCAGCAGGACTCGACGCCGGCCCACAAGTCCAAAGAGACCCAGGATTGGCTTCAGAAGGAGTGCTACGACTTTGTACACTTCTCTCACTGCCTCGCTCCTCCCCTGACCTGAACCCGCTGGACTACTTCGTTTGGTCATACGTCGAGATCATCACCAACATGACCTCCCACTACACCAAAGCCAGCTTGATCACCACCATCCGCCGAGTATTCGCCGAGCTCCTGCCGGCGCTTGGAGAAAAGGCATGCTCCCAATTCCGGATCTGTATCGAGGCGGTGATTGAGGCTGAAGGCGGCTACATTAAATAGATGTCGGCTCTACAACATAATCAATTTACCTAAATTGATTTTTTCAAAAAACGTTTTAAAATAAAGCTGTAGTGTTGTTTCCTTTAGGACGACAATTTTATTGTTCCACCCTCTAGATATACGTGATGCCTTCAATAAGTTTCCAGACTTTTTTTGTACTAGCATTTAAAATTGTCGTAGACTCTTGAAAATTCACTATGTTATTGCTATACGTTTTATGAGATGACTGACCAATTTTTAGGATTTCACGTTCAAATGAACTGCTACAGCAGGAATTGAAATACACCCTACTAAAGTCTGATTGTCACAGCTGGTGAATTTCAAAAATGCAATCTGGACGTAAGGACACTTTAGAAGAACGATATGCAATAAAATTCTGTTTTAAACTTGAAAAAGAAATGCCACAGGAATGTATGGAATGCTTAAGACTGCTTTTCGACCATCTTGCATGAATCGAGCATCAGTTTTTGAGTGGCCTAAGATATTCAAGAAAGGCAGGGAGTCTGTGAGGGATGATGAGAGGTGTGGGAGGAGTAAGGAAGTCAGTACACTAGAGTTGATTGGCCAAAGGGTTAGGGTTACTATGTTGAGGTTTTAAGGGAGTTCAAGAAGAGATTCCTAGGGAAGAGGCCAGCACTCTTCAAATCGGGTGAGTGGCATTTCCAACAGGACAATGCACCATTCCACAACTCCATCCTTGTCACAGACTATTTGAGCAAGATGGGCATCAAGACTTCCTCAGCCTCCCTGTAGTTCAGACCTTGCTTCCTGTGACTTTTGGTTAAAGCTCAGAGGCTTTCGTTATGAAACAATTGAGGAGATGAAAGAGGCTGTGACAAAGGTCATTGACACGCTCACACAAGAGGACTTCCATGGGGTGTTTCAGAAGTTGTTGGAACAGTACAAGTGCATTGCATCCGGAGGAGATTACTTCGAAGAAGACTAGAGTTTCATGTATGTACTATCAATAAAAGTGGCCATACGAAAAAAGTCTGGAAATTTATTCATTGATCCTCGTAACTTATGGTTTTGTCACAAGTTCCCATTCCGAAGGCACCCGGTGACGATCTAACTTTTTATGAATAGCAAATGGTCTTTCCTATATAGCTTGTTAACTATCAGTTTGCCACAACATCAGCCATTTAATATTTAACACACTTCAAGATCAATGGTGTGCAAGATTACACAGCTAACTATCGTCACTTTATGACAGCGGCCATCCTCTCATTTCTTGACGCTCTTCAATGTGAATTCATTTAGAATACTTTAAGCATCAACTCGACAACTCCATCCCCCCCATAAAAAAACAATAGATTTATGAATATTTCTGCTTTTTGACTGTTTTCTGTTAAACAATCAACGCTTTTCAAAATGCTGCTTAGAATTTCGGATTCTGTTGACTAAAATCATGGAGTTTGGAAAACGGGGATATTTTTGTTCACTCATTTCCTTTTGGTTTTATGGAAAGTTTTCATCTATAAAACAGATTGATATCGTCGTCCGGTTTTGTGCTAAAGATATTGTTCTGGGGTTAAAGCTTTGATTTTCTTTCTTCTCGATTTTCTTTATGTTTTATAGTCATCATCATTGCTCTTTCTTTCTTTCTTTCTTTCTTTCTTTCTTTCTTTCTTTCAAAAATTCTCTTTCTTTGTTTTCGACTGCCTTGTTTCTTTCTTTCTTTCTTTTCCTCTCTCTCTTTCTTTACTATTCTTTCTTTTTTTCTCCTATTATATTTCTTTTTTCTTAACATTTTTTCCTTTTCCTTTTCTTTTTCCTTTACATTTTTCTTTTCTTTTCATTCTTTGTAGGCTATGTGAGTATGTGGTATGGTTGCCTTACAACTTGGACTCACGACGGAGAAATGAGAAACTTCATTGTTATTGCAATATGAATCATTATTCCGACAGCGAACATGTTGTCCAAACAACAGAATTTCTTGTTACTCTGTAGTAAGATCAGGGTGTTAATAAATTGCCAATGTATCATCTTAAGTTTCAAAACTCAGAATTTGGACCTTCATACAAATCATGTTTCAATATTTATTTGCATAACTTCTATTAATATTATTGGTTATACATCCCGAATAAGCGAAAGAGACACTACACTCAAATCACAAATGGAGGTTGATTTGCGACACATGGTCAATTTAAAGAGGGGTCCTATGCATGAAGGCATAGGTTCAGCCAAAAGTAGCTCTCTCCCTCTCGACTCGTTCCACTTGAGCCATTTAAAGTAATGAGAGATGTTAGGATTAACTTTGTCCAACCCGAATACAAGATAACGGCTGGGGAATCAGAGCAGAGACTACACACTAATCTCAACCCGAAAGCTGGGGAGTTACATTCAGATCTCCCGCAAAAGTACCAGTGAGTAACAATTTGAATAAAAAGATACGACAATCTGATCCCAGGCAGAATTTCCAATCCATTCAGAAAAAAATGCGTTATTTTGATGTGCCACACACACACACACACACACACACGGGAAGCGTTTGAGGATTTATTTTAAGATTTAACTTACCCATTCAATTTTATTTTGGTACTTTTGGAAATATTTTTATTATTCATGATAGAATAAGAAACAAAACCTCACAGATTGAATAATTCAAAGTTACAAAAACGCCGATACAGAATTCAGCAAGTGATGACAAGGCATCAATCACCATTCCTACACCTAACTTACAAGACAATGAAACTACTTTACCAAAAAAGAGATATAATTTCTTTGAAGAATATATATATATATATATATATATGTGTGTGTGTGTGTGTGTGTGTGTGTATTAAGCCAGAAGATTTTCTTATATGTATATTCTATTAAAGTTGGCAGCTAACGATTTCGAGTTGAGTAATGCATTAGCTTTTCCTTACTTGCGAGTGAGATGTCTCAAATAAAGATGAAAGCTGTTTATCACCAGACATTTTGGACAATTATCAACGAACCTTAATCTTCATTTACGACATCTTATTCGCCAACAAGGAAAGGCTAATAAAATACTCAACACCGAATCCTTTGGGGACGAAAAACAACTGTATGAACATTTCAAGTAACAAACAAGCGAAATCTCTTGAAAAAACTTGGACATGGCTAAGAAAGGAAAACTTTAAGAGAGAAACTGAATCTTTTCTGATAATAGCACAAAACAACGCCATAAGGACTAACTATGTCAAAGCAAGAATAGACAAGACGCAACCAAATAGCAGATGTAGATTATGTGGTAAAAGAGACGAAACGATCAATTACATAATAAGCGAATGCAGTGAATTTGCACAAAAAACGTATAAGACTCGACACGACTTGGTTGGCAAGGTGATCCACTGAAAACTGTGCCAGAAGTTTGAATGGTATATGCTCAACCCAGAATCCGTCCGAGAAAATGAGACGCACAAAACTCTTTGGAATTTTGAGATACAAACGGGTCATCTAATCTCGACCAGACCTAGTGATAGTCATAAAAAAAAAAGAAAAAAGAAAAAGAGAACCTCACGAATAGTGGATTTTGCTGTTCCGGTTTACTATAGGACTAAAAGAAGGCGAAAAAAGAGATAAGTACCTAGACCTTGCAAGAGAACTAAAAACTATGGAACATGAAAGTGACGGTGAAACCAACTGTAATTGGTGCATTTGGTACTGTCACCAAGGGCTTAGTACAGGGACTGGAGGAAATAACAAGAAGAGTGGCAACCATCCAGACTTCAACATTGGTAAGATCGGCCAAAATACTGAGTAGAGTCCTGGAGACATGAGGAAACTTGACGCTCACTCAGTCTCCAGTAAAAAACTCTCAAAAGATAATAATAATAATAATAATAATAATAATAATAATAATGTATATATATATATGGGTGAGGCTTTCGATTCCATTCACAGAGGAAAGATGGAACAAATCCTACTAGCGTACGGCATACCTAAAGAGACCGTAGCGGCAATAACGATTCTCTATAGAAACACTACAGTAAAAGTACGATCACCAGATGGAGACACAGAATACTTCGACATTGTAGCAGGAGTACTACAAGGGGACACGCTGGCTCCGTACCTCTTTATCCTTTGTCTAGACTACGTACTTAGAACATCGATTGACAAAATCAAAGAGAATGGCTTCGAACTAACGAAGAAAAGAAGCAGAAGGTACCCCGCAACAACAATTACCGACGCCGACTACGCCGATGACATAGCGATACTGGCAAATACACCTGACCAAGCCGAAACACTACTGCATAGTTTGGAACGAGCAGCAGCAAACATAGACCTCTATGTTAATGCACACAAAACGGAATATATGTGCTATAATCAAACGGGGGACATCTCCACTCTAGAAGGAACCCCTCTTAAACTAGTAGACAAATTCACTTACCTAGGAAGCAGCGTCGAAACAACCGAAAAGGACATCGAAACGAGGTTAGCGAAAGCATGGACAGCTATCAATAGGTTATCGATTATTTGGAAATCAGACCTAACCGATAAAATGAAACGCAGTTTCTTCCAGGCAGCGGTCACATCGATACTGCTATATGGCTGCACTACATGGACGCTAACAAAACGGCTGGAGAAGAAGCTAGACGGCAATTACACAAGAATGCTACGTGCAATCTTAAACAAGTCCTGGCGGCAACACCCCACAAGACACCAACTGTTCGGCCACCTACCCCCTATCACGAAAACTATTCAAGTTAGACGAGCCAGACATGCAGGACACTGCTGGAGAAGCAGGGACGAACTCATAAGAGATGTAATCTTATGGACCCCCACACATGGCCGTGCAAAAGCAGGACGACCAGCACGAACATACATTCAGCAGCTATGTGAGGATACGGGATGTTGTCCTGAAGACCTACTTAGGGCGATGAACCATAGGGAGGAGTGGCGTGAGAGGGTCAGGGATATCCGTGCTACCAGCGCGATATGATGATGATGATGGGTGAGGTTTAAAATAAAATTCGATTCTATGAGAAAACGCAGTTAATATGGAACATTGACATATTTCGTTATAAGGATGACTTCTTCCGATATTAAATTTCATTTCAGGAAAACTAAGTCTACACGTGACAAGGCGTAAAGATCATAAAGTGCTTTTTTAAAAAATATTTATTTCATTTTATTCTATTTATTTATTTTGATATATCTCCTAAATCGGTTAAATTTTGAACGTCAACATCAAAATATGAAACAAAACAACTCACGAAAATGTACACAATTCAAGTGATGCAGGATATATATATATATATATATATATATATATATATATAGAAGAGTGTTATATATATATATATATATATATATATATATATATATATATATATATATATATTTATATATAACACGCTTCTTTCCGGTATGTCATAAGTAGATTTTGTTTTTGCAAAATGAAATAAAATTTCATTTCTAATGAAGCTCTCCTCATACCGAAATATGTAAATTTAATTTTCTGTATTATCGTTCGTTTCTAATATATATATATATATATATAATCAAATTTATAGGACATACAACCTAATCTCCCAATTGACTCATGAGATATTTTGTTGTTATGATAGCAAGGGGCATAATTAGACCTTTTTCATTTCAGTTTTTATAAACATGCTTTTCTGTGTACAGTTTTTACAGTACAATACATAGATGGTAGATTGTAAATTCTAGCAAAAATTACATAATCTAATTATCATTATCATTATTATTATGACTATTATTTTACTGTTTTGATAGTTTTTCACATTAGCGTTAGCTGATGGTCTTTCACTGGAGTTTGAGTGACCACAAGTCTCCTGGACTCTTCTCAGTATTCTGGCCGATATTAATGCAATAGTTTGAATGGTCTCCACACGTCCAATTATTTCCAAGTCCTCCAGATCCTTCATCAATCATTTGGTGACTGTAACGAACGCGCCATTTATAATTGGTATCACCGTCACCTTCATGTTCCATAATTTTTTCCGTTCTCTAGCAAGGCCCAGGTACTTATCTTTCTTTTCGCTTTCTTTCTTTTTTTGTTGACCATCACAAGATCTAGTCGTCTGGCCGAGTTTAGGTGATCAGTTTATCTCAAAATCCCCAAGAAATTTGAGCGTCTCATTCTCCAGGACGGGTTCTGGGTTGTGCAGATACCATTTGTTCGTATGGTCAATCTTCAATTTCTCGTGCAATTTCTAATGGATCACCTTGTCCACGCAATCGTGTATATTCTTATACTCTTTTTGCGCTAATAATGGTGACTCCCCTGACGTTTATCCCTTTGATGAGATTTCCACGATATAGTTTGGTTTATAGTAGATACTCTGTCTTAAGTTTTTTCTTCATCTACTCCCGTTTGATGGTGTCCGCTTCCAAGATTCCCAAGTATTTGTTAGGTTCTATTTCTCCGAGCATACTGATCTTTTTCCCGGTTGAGTAGTTCCTTTCCTTCCGTTATTTGTCGTTTCCCACTTATCATTATTTGCATGGTACATTTTTCTTCACCAAATTCGATCTCTATGTTCTGACTGTAAATTATATATGTATGAGGGTTTCCAGTCCTTTTTCATTTTTACCAAACAATTTGATGTTGGTCATGCACATTAAGTGATTGATTTTTTCCAGCAATTTAGTAAGTTTGTATCTGCCTGTGCATTTCTTAAGAATGTGATTGAGTGGCATCATCGCAATTGCAAATAGTAATGTTAAGAGCGCATCTCCCTGAAAGATACCTCTTTGGATTTTTACCTCACCAAAGTTTTTTTCCTGCTGTCAGTTCCACAGTACAGTTTTTCATGGTTTTCTCGATAACCTGGAATCAACCCACGCCATAGCTAGACTTTTGTGTCTCATTCTACTCTCTTTGGGATCTAACAGATCAATATAGTGTAGCTCTTTTGTTCATCCTTCCTTTCCTCAGGGAACAGTACGCGGCTTATTAACGAGTAGCAGATCTTTTTTATTTCCCCCTACTTCTTGGTAGAATTACTCGTTATTTTCAAATGCCCTGTTTTATCTGTATTGTCTAATTCAATCTTGGAATCTTTAGTCTCCTTTCTTTCTGATTTATCTCCTTGAGTTGTTGGGGCTGCAGAATACACCTCTGCAGCGGGGTAAGACTCCTCCAACGAGTGTCCTGATTATGATACTAAACAATCTGCCGGTTGATGCTGGAGCTTTAGTGAATGTGGAGTATCCCTTTATTTCTATGGCTCCCAGGTATACTCTTTTCCGGTGTGGTAGCACCTGAGAGGGTCATATCTATGGGTCACATAGAACTAAGCTTTGTACTTATGCTAAACTAAATTGCTTGAAATAGAACTATTTTAGCATTTAACGGTGTGGGAACACAAAACAGTACTTATGCTAAACTGAATTGTTTGAAATAGAACTGTTTATATATAAAAATGGCTTCGGCATTAAATAACCTACAACAGTTGATGTGCCATAAACCCAACCCAAACCAAACCATCTTCAAATTGTATCATTTGTTCTAATCACATTTCTTTGCTCTTTTCGTCCCATCATATTCTTGCATTTTTTTTTCTGTCTAAGCATTTTCAATCGTCAAAGCTTTTCTTATTTGTGCTTCTAGTCTGATTTCCCATCCAGGTTTTGAATTTTTATTCGTGCTCTTTTGGGAAACTCCCTATTTTTTCATAGACTAATTTCGCTCCCGCATAGATTAGTTCGTTTAATTCCGTGGCGTTGTTCGTTGAGATATGTGTTAATATTTGTTTATTTTCTGTTTCTACCTTGACTGTTTTCCAGTCTTGATTCCAGACAGACAGAAATGTTTTCTGTTCAAACATCATTCTCTTTTTAGTTTCTACATAGCTTTTTCTTCTTGTGTTAGTGTTTGTTCTGTGTTAGGTAGGGTGTGTGCTGTTTCGATTACTATTAATTTGCGGTACAATTTGGATTGAGTGCTCTTGTTTTTCGGTTTATTCCGGCTCGATTCTTGTATTCAGGTCTTGTTGACACGTTATTTATTGGTTTATTCATAGTCTGTCAAAGTCAGAAAACCAACCTTTCTTTATGATCCTATTAGTTTGTTTGGTGAGTCTTTGGCTTATTGTCTTAAATTTTCCTAGATTTCTATCATTCTTTTTTTTATAACCATTTTGCCTAGGGTTACTCCTAAAATAGCAGTGAAGTGCAAGTTCGTTGTATTCTCTAGTTCATTTTCTGCGTTAAAGTCTTTGATTTGAGAAGTTGCTTATGCCATAATTTGTGTACCTGGAAAAAAAACCATCCAACTTTTGTAGGATGACGACCTGATCCCCAATGTTACCTATGTTACTCTAAGCAGAAAACTATTTGGACCTTGTTACTGATAAAATAAGCCACTTTAGCAAGATGATAGTGCATTTTCTCTGTCATATTCTGAATATTTTTTAATACCTTAATTAAGGATTCAAACAATCTTGTAAATATAGTGAATTTATACGAACTACCTTATGTATTTAGAGACAAACAGTACAGAAATTTTTAAAGAAAATCAAAAATAAAATTCAGAATAAATGCGATTTTCAAAAGTTGAACAAAAGACGTTATATATATTTACCGATTCCAGTCTTTTCGAAATTCACTGATGATACAGTGATTATTATTATTATTATTATTTTACTCTTTTGAGAGTTTTTCCCACCAGCGTTAGCCGATGGTTTTTCACTGGAGTCTGAGTGAAAGCAAGTCTCCTCAAGTTTCCTGGACTCCTCTCAGTATTCTGGTCGATCTCAACAATGCTGTAGTTTGGATGGTTGCCACTTGTCCTCTTATTTCCATGTCCTCCAGTCCTTGTACCAAGCCCTTGGTAATTGTACCGTACACACCAATTACTGTTGGTGTCACTTTCACTTTCATGTTCCATAGTTTTTTTTTTAGTTCTCTTGCAAGATCAATGCACTTATCTCTTTCTTACTTTTCTCCAGTTTTATCCTATGGTCAGTCGAAACGGCATAATCCACTATTCGTAAAATTCTCTTTTTTTCTTTCATTGACTATGACTTGGTCTGGTTGTCTGGCCGAGATTAGATGATCCGTTTGTATCTCAAAATTCCAAAGAGTTTTGTGCGTCTCATTTTCTCGGACGGATTCTTGGTTGTGCATATACCATTCGTTCGTATGGTCAAATATAAACTTCTGGCACAGTTCTCAGTGGATCACCTTGCCGACCTAGTCGTGTCGAGTCTTATATGTTTTTGTGCAAATTTACTGCATTCGCTTATTATGTAATTGATCGTTTCGTCCCTTTTACCTCATAATCTACATCTGCTATTTGGTTGCGTCTTGTCTATTCTTGCTTTGACATAGTTAGTCCTTATGGCGTTGTTTTGTGCAATTAGCAGAAAAGATTCAGTTTCTCTCATGGTTTCTCTTTCTTAGCCAAGTCTAAGTTTTCTCGTGTGAGATGTTGCTTGCTTGTTGCTTGAACTGTCCATATAGTTTTCTTCCTATTTTTGTTTTCTGGTTATTTTTCTTCTGTTGTCTGTATTGTTTCTGGTCGCTGTTATCAGTCTTCCTCTACACTTTTTAATGTTGTCTTCGAGTCGTTGTATTGATGCATCGACGCTATCTTTATTGCTGGCAAATTCTCTTCCTTCTTCTTTTCTTTACACATACAGTCTTTTTACGTCATCTCTGCATCGTCATGAGTTTTCTTGTTCTCTGGTTCATTTGTTGAAGTTCTTCTCTCGTTCACTTTAAGAATGGTCCCGAGTATCTTACGAGGAGGGACAACCCAGGTGTTTATTCATTTGATGAGATTTCTGCTATGTAGTTTGGTTTCGAGTGGTTTTCTTTTTTAATTCTTTATTTCATTTCTGCTTTTTTGACGATGTACGCGTCAAATATTCCCAAATAATAACAATAATAATAATTGATTTATTAAACGGTTGCAGTTATCATTCAAGAACGCCTTATATGCCAAGTTTATAATGCACTAACTGTATCCCTTTTAGAATGTAACACTCCCCGTCAAAATGGGTCCTGTAGGTTTGACAGTAAATTTCATCCGTTGATGTTCTGGACGGCAGAATAGTGTGGATATACCTGTTGGGGCTACTATTCTTAAATAAACTCGGAAGTATAATACCTTTTTGGGTCCCATGTATGGATCAAATATATCTCTATGAAAATGATGAAACCATGTGGTTGCTTGAAATACTGGAAAATACTTGAAACTAGGATTGTTATCGTCATTATTATTATTATTATTATTATTATTATTATTTACTTACTTGAAACCATATAATTGCTTAAAATACTCGAAACTGAATAATTGTGTGTTAATAAATATCATTATTAAATAGGAATAGCTACTTGAAACCATATAAAAGAGACTGACTTCGGTATTAATAAACAGAGTGACCAAATCTTGACGTTGAAATTGGCTCCATTTAATTTAGTCTAAAAGATTTTTGTTTGACTCATTCAATTTCATCAAAAAGGTTTTTTGTTTGGCTCATTCAATTTAGTCTAAAAGACAGTTTTCTTTTAATTTTTATCTTAGTCACAAAAACTTTGTTGACGAACGTCATCAGCACAAATAGAAACTTGTTTTGAACACTATATTAAGAAGGTGGTAGTTAAAATACTATAATATTTTGTAAATATCTTCTGCATAGGAGGAGTACAAAGTAACAGCCACACCCACATCTCTGATAAAGATGCTAGCTGCAAGCAATGTGGTTTTGAATTCAGTGTTTTCCTCCTTCTCCTAGACCGGCTGCCTTACCAATATTAATTCAACTGATTTTAACGGCATGTAAACCCATCTAGGGTTATTTTATACCTCGAGATTAGGGAAATACGTTCAACGTAGATTTCTATTTACATTTTTTGTGGAGTTCTTAGAGTGTTTTGCACACAATTTTATATATCAAGTTTTCCTATCTAATTCAAATGGTCTCAAGTAATTATTCATATTCATATGGTTTCTAGAACTTATAATAAACAATTCTAGCTACAAGTATCTGTTATTAATAGGAATAATTTACGGTTATATAGCATCAAGTATTCATGTGGAATACAAATAATTCTTAAACATCTAATTAACTGGTACGACCACACCGAGACCAAAGCGAGGCTACAAAGCCCCGTTTTGCCTAAATATCTCAGCTACATTGGCTATCGTACCTTTTTGAAAGTCATAATCAGTGAAAAAGAAATGCAGCCTGTCTCGTCCTGGATTGGAACATAGACTGTCGAAGACGATTACTATTTCGCCACGCAACTCCAACATTCAATTCCCTTATTATTATTATTATTATTATTATTATTATTATCATTATTTGCTTTCATTTTCTTGCAATCTTTCACCAGGACTTTACCCAAGACCTTGGGTAATGGAAGGTATTGGTATGTATTTTATGAATTTTTTGTTGCCTATTGACGGTGTTAGTTACTTTTCTACTTACATTGAAAGTACTCTCCGAAGGAAATGAGTTGTTTCATAATATTTCGTGTTATTATTATTATTATTATTATTATTATTTCTTTTCGAGTTTTTCTCACCAGCGTTAGCCAATGGTTTCTCACTGGAGTTTGAGTGACACCAAGTCTCCTCAAGTCTCCAGGACTCTTCTCAGTATTCTTGCCGATCTCAACAATATCATTATTATCATTATTATTTGGTAAAGAGTCGAAAAGAGAAAGACGACTCTTATAGTAGTTGTGGTAACGCCGTTAGACCTGCCATTCATTATTATTATTATTATTGATGTTAGTGTTGTCAAGGAGACAAAAATCTCTACCTGCAAGTGTTACATCGATTCTTTACAGGATTCGTTCATAACGTTGCCTAATTAATTGGCAATTAGTTAATTGATATTAAGGCCCCTTAGCGTCGCGCCCTAAGTGAAGAAGAGGGGAAATGTAGGGTGGGTGTGGGTTTTCATTAGAGGGGTGGGAGGATTGTTTATTCTTTGTGGTTTTCTTGACAACTTTTTTTAAAAAATGAAACATAATAAAGATGTGTCTTTCTTTTCTCTGTTCTTGTGCGATTTTTGAAGTATGCTAGGCTATCAACCGGCATGATGTGAGATCGGAGAACCAGGCCGTAGAAGGGCCACTTATCGGTAAATGTCATTTTAAGCGGTAGTAGAGGGAGTGGGGACAGCGCGAGAAGCCGGGGGGAGTGAAGTGGGTGAGGTGCAGAGGAAGGCGAGAACAAAATGCAAGTGTGATGATGATGATGATGATTTTTGGTCTTAGAAGGATGTAATAGCAAAGGAAAAAACCCGAAAAAATTATCACTATTACAATGAGAGTAAAGTCTTTCTCTTTTCGTTTCTTAACGTAATAATAATAATAATAATAATGTAAGCTCCGACAATAACACTACTCTTATCATTACAACAATTAGAGTAGTCTTTCTTTTTTCCTCTTTTTAAATAGTGGTAGTAGTCTTAATAACAACAACAATAACAACAACAAAAGCATCAAAACAACAATAATAATAATGATAATAGTCCCGGAGACTTGAGGAGACAAGCTGTCACTCAAACTACAGTGTAAAACCACCAGCTAATGCTGGTGTGATGTAACAACAACAACAACAACAATAACAATAAGAGTAATGATAATAATGATAAAGGGAAACCTTAAGAGAAAAACTGAATCTCTTCTAATAGCAGCACAAAACAACGCCAAATTACGTTAAAGCAAAAATAGATAAGACGCAACGAAATAGCAAGAGTAGGTTATGCGATGATAGAGACGAAACAATCAATCATATAATAAGTGAATGCAGTAAATTAGGGAAAAAAAAGTATAAATCTAGAAACGACTGGGTAGGGTAGGTGATCCACTGGGAATTGTGCAAGAAGTTTAAATTTGATCATACTACTAAATGGTATATGCGCAACTCAGAATCCCTTCTGGAGAATGAGACGTATAAACTTCTTTAGGATTTTCAAATAGAAACAGATCATCTAATCTAGGCCAGACGACCAGACCTCGTGATAATGAATAAACAAAAAAAAAAGAGAACTTGCCGAATTGTAGACTTTTTTGTCCCGGCGTACCATAGAGTGAAAATAAAAGAATACAAAAAGAGAGAGAAATACCTAAACCCTATCAGAAAACTAAAAAAAAACCAACAAACTATGGGATATAGTGACGGAGATATCAGTTGTGGTTGGTGGACTTATGACAATCCCAAAAGGATTGCTAAAGGGATAAGAAGATTTGGAAATAAGAGGACAAGTAAAGACCCCACCCAGTCAACAGCATCATTAAGATGTCTACCCAGAAGAATCCTGGACACTTGAGGAGACTTGGTGTCATTCAAACTCCAGTGAGAAACCATCGGCTCGCACTGGTGTGAAAAACTTTCAAAGGAATAATTAACAGTAAATGACAGGTTTAACAGCATCACTACGACTTCAGCCATGAGAGTACAGTTTTTCCCTTTCCTACAAACGGATCACCTAATCTAGACCAGAAGACTAGACCTAATTTTAGTTAACGAGAAGCAATAAACACCCGTGATGGATTTTGCTGTGACAGCAGACTATCGAGTGAAGGTACTATTTAACAACCCCCCCGCTCGGGCAGGATATGACACAAGGTCAATTTTTAAGCGGAGTTTTAACAGGTTTGAATTCAGAGTTTTCCTTCTCCTAGACTAGTGGCCTAACCAAGGCTGAAGAACCTAGTCTGTCCTACTATCGAGTGAAGGTGACAGAAGATGAAAAGCTGGAAAAATACCAGGACTCTGCTAGACGGCGGAAAAAGCTGTGGAACATGAAAGTGACAGTAATACCAATCATAGTCGGTTCCCTTTGAATATTTAAAAAGAATCTAGAAAAGAGATTCGATGAACAGGAGAGTAGAGGAAGAATCGAAATAATCTCGTCTAAATTACTACAAAAATTAGCTTGGATATTTAGAAGAGTTTTAGAGACCTGAGGAGTTTCGATGTCTCTCAGAATCCAGTGAAAAGCCATCAGTGTGAAAAATTATAATAATAATAATAATAATGATAATAATAATAATAACACTGGTTTACAAGGAAATTGAGGCAAGCACAAAATACCCGTTTTTACCTAATTTGAGGGTGCTGAATTCAAATTTGAAATCCGTTTTTACTCATCACCTCAAGTTTTTTAGATATGCATTGTGTGTATTTTGTGCATATACGGTACATAAAGGCGTATATGAATTCAGGGTTAATTCTAATATTGTGAGACTTATGGCTTTTTTTGAAATTATTATGCACTAAATGTAAGTGATAGCAGAACATTATATATATATATATATATATAGTTATATATCAAGACGGATTTTGACAGTTAAGACAGCAGGTCTCAATCCACACTCTGGCAGTCATTGGAAGAGGTTGTCTCGCAGGCGGCGCAGGAGGTTGGTGTCCCTCAACTATCGTGTTACACATCTTTTGGGTTACTAAATATTAGTATTACATTTTCAAATGCACATTTAGTTTTACTTTGTTATATTTTCAGATTCTCCAATGACTTCAAGCACGTCAAAATGTCGAGGACGCCTCAACAAGGCCAATTCTTACTGCTAAGTGTGTGGGGACTTCACAACAGTTGCACAGCGTTGAACCATCACTTCCCTCCTCAGAACCGCCTACTTTCACTATTCTGACTGTAAAATTGGTGATCAGGACAAGTCTTGGGCTCCACACATCTGTTGTAAACCCTGCTACAATAGACTAACTGCATGGTTTAATGGCAAGAAAGCGGCTTTCAACTTTGCACTCCCGATGGTTTGGAGAGAGCCGCGAAACCACTCCTTTCCCTGAGGAAGATGTAAGGATCACCAATTTCAGGAATCGGAACAACCAATTGTTATTTTTGTTTAACTAATATAACTGGTTTCAATGCATCTTCTAGGAAAAAGATCAAATATCCCAACCTTCGATCTGCTATGAGAACCGTTCCCCATTCAGATGATCTTCCTGTACCCACACCTCCAGTAAATAAGGATCTTCTTTCTTCATCAGATGAAGAAATGCCTTCAAGGGAGGATTCTGCGGAGTCAATATCTTTGGAAGATATTGAGTCAACATATTCAGGAACAAGTGGCAATGAGCCACACTGGATCACGCAAGAAGACCTGAATAATCTTGCTCGAGATCTGTATCTGGCAAAACAGCAGTCAGAGCTCTTGGCTTCTCGGCTTAAACAGTGGAACCTAGTCCAGGAAGATGTAAGTTGGCGACCATAGTCGAGGGTGACCCGAAGGCTCCCTTTTCGATAGCTTACTACACCAAGGTGTAGGGGAGGGCGCTACTCCTTTCCCTGAGGAAGATGTAAGGATCACCAATTTCAGGAATCGGAACAAATAAGGTCATTGGTCTTCTTAAGGATATGCAAGCGGGCTTCACAAAGTACTGTTGTTTTCTCTGTCTCTGGGATAGTAGAGCTGTATCCCAGCATTACAAGCAGAAAGACTGGGGGTCTAGAAGCACTTTTGTTTCTGGCGAACACAGCCTCAAGGAGAATCCTCTGGTGGACATGAACAAGGTGCTTCTTCCTCCTCTTCACATCAAGCTTGGTTTGATGAAGAATTTCGTGAAGGCGTTGCACAAAAATGGTGCTGCCTTCCAACACTTGTCTACTGTGTTCCCAGGTCTTAGTACTGCTAAGCTCAAAGAGGGCATCTTTGTCGGACCTCAGATCCGAGAAGTGCTGAATGATACTGATTTTGAGGAGCTTCTTAACTTAAAGGAACTGAGAGCATGGGAAGCATTCAAGTCAGTCTGTAGTGGCTTCCTTGTACCAGATTACCAAGCCTGTATTGAGAAGTTGCTAAAGTCTTACGAGGATATGGGGTGCCGAATGTCACTCAAGATTCATTTTCTCCATTCCTACTTCTTCCTGCCAAACCTTGGAGCAGTGAGTGATGAGTATGGAGAAAGATTCCACCAAGACATTACGAAGATGGAGAGCAACTATCAAGGCAAATGGAACCCCGGCATGATGAGAGACTTCTGTTGGATGTTCTTGCGTGACATCCCGGAGGCAAAATACACCAGATCTAAGAAAACACACTTTTGACTGTCTGTGGTACTATGAATTGTGTAATTGAGTCATCCAAGTATATTGATTCAATCAGTGTTCTTTATCTATCCTGTTTTATCTGTTATAAGCTGCAGCAGCTCTTGAAATATGCACATATATTCTCTGTTTATACTAAAATGAGACTATTTAAAAGCCAGAAAACTAGAGGTGATAGAGCAAAACTATTTAAATTTGAATTCAGCACACCCAAATTAACAAAAAACACACATTCCCATTCTCGCCTCAGACCAAAAATATTTTTTGTAAACCAGTGTAATGGACCAAAGAACAAGAAAACTAATGCATAAGGCATTACATCCAAGAGACAACATAGACAGGCTATATGTATCTAGAAAAGAGGGAGGAAGAGGACTTGCCAGCATCGAAGACAGCGTTGACGCATCGATGCAGCGACTCGAACACTATATAGAAAAGCGTGAACGGTGACTGATTACAGCCATTAGAAACGATACTGACAACACGATAGACGACAGAATGACAATAACTAGGAAACAAAAATGGGAAGAAAACCAACTCTACGGTCGCTTTAAACGACTAATAAACACCATCTCACGCCAGAGAATCTGGACCTGGGTAAGAAAAGGAAACTTTAAGAGAGAAATAGAATCTCTCCTAATAGCAGCACATGACAACGCCATAAGAACCAATCATATCAAAGCGAGAATAGATAAGACTCAACAAAATAGCAAATGTAGGCTATGTTGTGACAGAGACGAAACGATCAATCACATAATAAGCGAATGCAGCTAATTAGCACAGAACGAATATAAGACTAGACACGGCTGGGTCGGTAAGGTGATCCACTGGGAAATGTGCAAGAAATTTAAATTTGACCTCACCAACAAATGGTATATGCACAACCCGGCATCTGTCCTAAAAAATGACGCACATAAACTCCTATGGGACTTTGACATACACACGGATCATCTAATCTCGACCAGAAGACCAGACCTAATAATAATCAACAAAAAAAGAAAAAAAAAAAAAAGAAAAAGGGAATATGCAAAATTGTCGACTTTGCTGTGCCGGCTGACCACAGAATATAACTGAAAGAAAGTGAAAAGAAGGATAAGTACCTCGACCTTGCTAGGGAATTGAAAAAACTCTGGAACACGAAGGTGACAATTGTACCAATTGTAATTGGTGCTTTTGGCGTAGTAATTAAAAGATTACTAAAGGGACTGGAGGATTTGGAGGTTGGCGGACGAGTGGAGACCATGCAAACTACTACATTATTGAGAACGACCAGAATACTGAGAAAAATCCTGGAGACTTGAGGAGACTTGCTGTCACTCAAACTCCAGTGAAAGACCATCAGCTAACACTGATGTGAAAAACTCTAACGAGTAAATAATAAATAATAATAATAATAATAATAATAATAAATAATAATAATAATAATAATAATAATAATAATAATAATAAATAATAATAATAATAATAAGAAGAATACGCCGGAATTCTATTATTATTAGAAAGAAGAGATTGTCCAAGAAAAAAAATCAAAGCAAAGCAAGCAAAAAAACAAAAAAAAAAAAAACATAGAATATGCCGGAATTTTATTATTATGTTGTTTTTTTTTGCTTGCTTTGCTTTGATTTTTTTTCTTGGACAATCTCTTCTTTCTATTATTATTATTATTATTATTCTTTTTGAGTTTTTTTACACCAGCATTGGCAGATGGTTTCTTACCGGAATTTGAGTGACAGCAAGTCTCCTCAAGTATCCTCAAGTCTCCAGAATTCTTCTAAGTATTCTGGCCGATCTCAACAATGCTATAGTTTGGATGATCTCCACTCGTCCTTCTATTTTCAAGTCCTCCAGTCCCTGTACTAATCCTTTGGTGACTGTACCAAGAGCACTAATTACAATTGGTGTCACCATCATTTTCATGTTCCACAGTTTTTTCAATTCCCTGGCAAAGTCCAGGTACTTATCCTTCTTTTCACTTTCTTTCCATTTTACTCTTTATTATTACAAGACCTAATCGTTTGGTCGAGATTTGGTGATCCGTTTGTATCTCAAAATAACAGATGATTTTATGCGCCTCATTCTCCAGTAAAGATTCTGAATTATGCATATACCATTTGTTCGCAGGGTCAAACTTCAGTTTCTCGTACAATTCCCAATGGATAACCTTGCCTGCCCAGTTGTATCTAGTCTTGTACTCTTACTGTGTTATTTTGCTACATTCGCTCAATATGTGATTGATCGTTTCGTCTGTATCACCACATAACCTAAATCTACTGTTTTGTTGCATCTTATCTATTCTTGCTTTTGATCTGGTTGGTCCTTATGGCGTTATTGTGTGCTGCTATTAGAAGAGATTCAGTTTCTCTCTTAAGGGTTTCTTTTCTTAGCCACGTCCATGTTTTCTGTCATTATTATTATTATTATTATCATTATTATTATTATTATTATTATTATTATTATTATTATTTTCTCGCAAGAAAAATACAACTAATGATAACAACAGAAAAAAAGAGATTGTCTAAGACCCCCCCCAAAAAAAATGAAAAAAAATAAAACAAAAAACAAAACAAAAAAAAACAAAAAAACTAAAAAACAGCATTGAATATTCTGGATTTTGGTCATTCCGACTGACTTCACCTTCAATGAAGACCCCATCTGATAATCTTTAAAAAGAAAAAACAAAAAAAAAAACAATATCTTCCAGATAAGGCACATATCTGTCCCAGTGAATGTGAAAGAGAGGAACAATGAAAAAATACCAGGAACCCGTTCGGGAGCTGAGAAAGATGTAAAGATTGACCCAACGTACAAAATGTGACACAAGATTAATCCCCCGACCCCCGAAATAAAAACGGCTGGTGGGAATTTAGAGTTTTCCTTTTTCTAGACTGGTTACAGTAACAAGGCCAAATCTGCCGCACTATTTTGCTCATAGCTGGGGAAAGGGAAAAAAGATGGATTCATTTCTTTCTCAAGAACATTAGCATGACATGAACCGCAGCCTTGTCCATGATTTGAACTCGGGTCGTTGACTCCATTTCTTATCATCAGGAAAATTGTGTGAAGTATTGAAGTTAACAACACTTAATATTACTTAACTTTTGTTTTGTCTTTTTGCTTTGTTTTTAGAGAAAAACAAAACCAAACAAAAATCCCCTAAGAACTTTGGAATTGAGACGGTTGGTTAGTTTCTTCTACGCCATGTCAACTCTTGCTGGGTTATTTTATGCTAAAGTTGGTCTATTAGTTGCATAGTTTCCATTAACTATTCTTGATACAAATAATTTTAACTCAATAATATGGCAGCCTAGGTTGTTGGGGCTGTAGAATACGCCGACTGCATCATGCTGGGGGGCGGGTAAGAACCCCCCTCACCCCCGATGAGTGTCCTGGATATAACACTAAACGATCTGATGGTGAATCTCCAGCTTTGGAGCTTTGGAATATGGAATACCCTTTCATTACCTGTACTTCCAGGTCCTCTTTCATACGGAGTTGTCGTACCTGTTAGGGTCCTGACAGATGCTAAATAGAATTGTTAGTGTTACATAGAAATACTTGAAATCATTTCACTGTGTGCAAACAAATGAGTTCAAACTTGTTTAAAATGTTACCTTCAAACTATTCTTATATAAATAATATATATTTAATTTATATAGGAACAAACATGATTTGGCATTAAATAACCAACTAGGGTTGATATGCCGTAAAAACCGACCTACCTAACCTGACAATTTACTTACTTCTCCGCACAAGCAGGATGTAACACAAGGCCAATGTTTAAGTTGAGTTTAACTGGTTTGAATTCAGAGTTTTCCTTCTCCTAGACCGGTTGCCATGCAAAAGTTGAAGTGTGGGTGAGTAATTGGATTCCTACCTTTCTCAAGGGTATTAGCCAATGTGAACTGTAAGCAATCTCGTCTAGTATCCTAATTCAACGGTAGCAACCATTACACTTTGAACACTTCCATAACCTGACAATTATTTATTTTCAAGGAATTATTCCTCTTTGATAATAATATCTACTTGTTTGTCTACTATCATTTGGTTTTAAGTGTTCTTATCGAATACAAAATAATATGTACACAGTTATTCAGTGAGTTCAAGTCTCACTGAGTGTCCCATTCTTCTGGCTTGGTACCACAAATAAACAAAGCTCAGTAAATGACTAATCTGTACATAGGTATATAAGTTCAAGTATTTCAAACAGAAAAAAGTTCTCTATTTTCTAATTTGACTCATAGATAGGGCACTAGCAGACATACTCCTCACTTTGCAGAACCCTAGAACTCGTACCTCACAATTATAAACATTTTAGTACCATATTCACAACAGCTCTTTTATTTTAGGTGGGGGTATCATACCCTACAACAAGGGATGTTATCAGACTATTCTTAGCTCTGTCGACATTTGAAAGACTTGCTGTCTCTTAATGTGACCATACAAA
Source organism: Sepioteuthis lessoniana (assembly GCA_963585895.1). Lineage (NCBI taxonomy): Eukaryota > Metazoa > Mollusca > Cephalopoda > Myopsida > Loliginidae > Sepioteuthis > Sepioteuthis lessoniana. The sequence continues at coordinate 32,285 of CAUZXS010001685.1, read as the reverse complement.
CGCGTGCTAAACACATTGAGAAAAAGCTTGACGAGACCTACACAAGAATGCTGTGGTTGTGTTGATACTACTGTATGAATGTACCACATGGACGCTAATCGAATTCATTGAGAAAAAGCTAGATGGGAACTACTTCTGAATGCTTCGAGCTATTTTGAAGAATTTCTGGAAGCAACACCTCAGAAACAACAGTTGTACGGCCTCTTACTCCCTATCAGAAAAACCATCCAAGTAAGATAGACAGGACATGCGGGACAATGCTGGAGAAACAAGGACGAACTCATATAGTGACCTTCTTCTATGGATCCCTTCATATGGACGTGGCAGTGTTGGCCAATCAGCAAAAACTTATTTACATTAGCTCTGTGTAGAAACAGGATGTAGTTTGGAAGACCTGCCAGGAGCGATGAATCATAGGGAGGGTTGAAGAGAGAGAGAGAGAGAGAGAGAGAGAGAGAGTCAGGGAAATCCGTGCTACCACTTTCTTTCTTTCTTCCTTCCTTCCTTCCTTTCTCTCTTATAGGTTTGTAGTTACGAATAAGGATATTAATCTTTAAATAATGATAATAATAATGATAATAATAATAATAAATTATAATAATTATGTTTTCACCGGCACAAAAATGAAAGAGCTACAAGATTAACACGACTAAAAAATGGTATTAAAATTTGCTGAACATTCTCTAGGACATGCCTAAACGTCAATAAGGCGGGAATCTTTATCAAGGACAGAGAAGGAAAATGGCGCATTCTAATACACACACACACACACAGAGAGAGAGAGAGAGAGAGAGAGAGAGAGAGAGAGAGAGAGAGAGAGAGAGAGAGAGAGAGCAATTGCATTTGAAAGAAACACCTCTGTCAAAGTTACAGAGAAGCTGTCCAAGCACAGATCAACGGGAGGCGGGTGTAGACGAAGACTGTGAAGACCCAAATTACACAGGTAATCATCGGACTTGAAGGACGTGAGCATAATAGAATGGAAAGTATCTTGTAATGCCTTCTATCACCACCAACCTACCAACAGATGTGTGGAGGTTAAGCGTGGTTGTTTTTTTGATGGCATATGAACCCTTGTAGGTTATTTTATGCCAAATCCTGTTTATACATATGCATATATTAGATATTTATGATTTGTAAACGCGTAGTCTATAGATAACATTTTTAAATGAACCAGTAGTCATTTATTTGCACACAGTTAAATGGTTTCAAGTATTGCTATGTATCACTAACTATTCAATTTAACATCAATCATTAAATTAGTAAACACATATGATATGTAAGTGAATAGTTTGTTGCTTCTCCAATTTTTAAATGAATCAGAGCTAATTTGTTTGCATCCAACTACAGCAATTGTTTACAAACTGTTGAATGGGAATTTGATATTTCTTATTTATTAGCAATTGTTTTAAATTATTAAATAAACATTGTAGATAGATAAAGAGTGGAGGCTCACCATCAGATACAGTTTAGTGTCATATACAGGACATTCCATTTTATGGTGGGTAGGGATCTTAAACTACAACAACAGCAGGACAAAGCTTGATTTGTTGAAATAATCTTTTCTTATCCTAGACCGGTTACCTAACCAGGCTAAGTAGCCTAGTCTGCCCCTATAATTTACCCATAATTCGTTGGTGAAGAGAGACATTCAAGCCTTCTCGAAGAGCAATAGAGCCAAAGTGAAACACGATCAAATTCGTAGAATCGAATTCCCAGGATGATAACCGTTACGTTACGTACTCCTCACAAAGTTATATATATATATATATTACAAATTGAAGAAGACACCAAATATTTTGGTGAGGAATGACAGAGCATTGTGAATACTTAATTTCACTTGTCTTTCAACCAGAGACACCAATGAAGTTAGATCTGGATTCAGCAGCCTAATACTCTTGTTAACAAAAGTCAGGTGTTTCGTTTTTTTCCCTGAGGTTATGGGATCTCCCAACCTCTTACGTCAACTAATTTGCAAAAAAACAGAAAAAAATCATTGTGCTTTTAGGAAACAGCACATATCCTCAAGGTATTCTTCCTCGTGAAGTAAAATGCGTTTGTCTTTTATAAAGATACAGGAGTCTTGCAAAAAAATGTTTCTACCCACCCCCTCCCCCCCAAAAAATCAACAACAATTATAAAACAACAAAAATCAACAAAAAACTGTCAAATATGAAAAGTATAAAAAATATAAAAGTATAAATTAGGATCAAACCAAACAATATGTCTACTTTTCGATATTTTTTATACCTTGTATTTCCCCACTCCCACTGTACCTGATGATTGTTCACTCATGGAATTCGAGAAGGACTTAGGTATATTATGTCTTTCAATATTTCAGTTTTTGCTTTACATGTTTTATATTGAGAGCTCTATTAGTTCTTTTTGACTGACTTCGTTGTATTATCAACATATTTAATCAGTTATATATATATATATATATATATATATATATATATATATATATATATATATATATACAATATATATAATCATTACTATGCTTCATTTTTGGAATATCTAGAATGCTTGATATCTGGAATAAATGTAATGTAACAGAAATCTAAACTATGAATTACTTCCAAGTTTTCCATTTTTACAAAATACATTCTGAAGAGTTGCATCATATCTTCTCATTAAAAAAATCTCTAAATTAAGCCCAGTTCCTCATATTTTTCGAGTAGGTATTTCAATATCCTAGAGTATCTTGCAATTCTGTTTGAGTGCTTAGCGTGATATAATGGCTAAACTAGTAGATCATTGTTTGTGAATTCGATTCTCACAGGGCGTTCTATTGTACCAACTAAGCAGAGTAAATGAATGCTATTTTTATTTTCTAAATCTTTAATTTGTGTTGCACGTGTGATCAATTCATTTGCAAGGTTCCTAGTGGATGCAAGGTTCCTGCTCTTTCATGTCTTAGTATTTGTTTTGAGTCAGCAATTAGTATTTGCTGATAATGAAGTTTCAGTTTCATGACATCTATTACTAGATAAATAATTCTAGTATTTTTATCCCCGATTGTAATGATAACAGATTCGTTTCTTTTTTATGTATCCTTTGCGTAAACATAACCAGGTATTAGTTTGTATTAACTTTCTTTCTGACATTTTCCTTTTCTTTTCTAGTTTTTCCTCAATTGTCACATTTGTCATTCTATCATGACTTTCTTTTTTTTCTTCTTTGCGGTCCTCAAGTTCCCTACACTGTCATTAGGTTATTCTAGTAATTTTTTCATTCGATATTAAAGCGGCTTTTATTCATAGTTAGGTTTTTGATGAGTGGTTAGATTTCCAATAAGGCTAACGTTGCCGGTTTGCAAGAAGGCCAAAGTGGAAAGAAAATAGGATAAAAACTATCGATAAAACAATCATTAAAAATCTTTATAGAAAGAGAGATATATAGATATTTACTGAATTAAACAATTATTGATATATACTTTGATACGGCCTGTTAACACGCACACACACACACACACACACACACACACACACATATATGTACACAAATTAAATTGACATATTCATGCGAGTGCGTTTGAGTGTACGTATCCTCAACATTCAGAAATTATGGGGAGGCATCCATATGGATTAAGTATCGGAGGTGTGCTCAGTGTTACGATTATTGCCGTGGGAAATGACAATCAAAGATCCTAGTTCAAATCCTGAACGAAGCTTTGCGTTTAACTTCACGCTAATGCTCTCGGGAAAGGCATGAATTCAATTGCTCTTTATTCACTCATGGGTTAATATTTGGGCAAACTGGATTCTTTAGCATTGGAACGGCAACCATTCAAGGAGAAGGAAAAATTCTAAGCGCCAACCAGTTGAAAGTAAAGTAAAACTGGCGATCATAATCGAGAGTAACCCAAAGGCTCCCCTTTTAATTGCTACAACGCCGAGATGTAGGGGAGGGTGCAACTCTAATCCCTGGATTGCTCCACTTTACCCTTGATCCGTTCTTTATAATAATGAGTGTTAAGCAAAGTAGCATCAAGTACCATTTTTGGAGTCTTTGGTATGACTGGACCTGTGACTGAACCCCGGTTTCCTGCAACATTAGCGAACACTCTACCCAATTAGCCAAGCAGTTGTACTCCTTTTAAAAATTGACCTAATGTCATATACTGGCCATTGCAGATGGGTTAGGTAAATACATACACATATACAATACACGCACATATGTCAGTTTAATTTTCATTATTATCGCCGTTGTCTCAAATCAGTTTTCACGGTATAAATCCATCTTCAGATGCTTGTGTAGGTAGTAATTGTTTTTCGTTAATTTACAAGCACCGACCGTGATCAGCGCACAGAAAATGGGAAATCACTTTATATAGCTTAAGATGTACCATGTAAAGTGATTTATCATTTAAAACCAGCAGAACTTGTGGAAATTCCACGGGTGTTGACATCAAAAACTTGTATCAATCCTCATACAAACATATATATATATATATATATATATATATATATATATATACAGACACAAACACTCATATATATAAAGAAAAATAAAACAAAATGAAAACAGATAAAAGGAAAGAATCAGATATATGAGTGTTTGTGTCTGTATATATATATATATATATACTTACACAAACACATGAAAATATAAATGAATAGATGATGAACGTATGTTTAACGAAAGAGTTAGAGAGAAATACACACACATACACACAAACGGGGGAGAGAGAGAGAGTGAGAGAAAAGTGTTATATATATAGTGAGAAGTGTTACACACACACACACACACACACACACACACACACACACACACACACACATATGTATATATATACATATATATATATATATATATATATATATATATATATATAAGAATGACTTTGTATTTATATATGTAAGCTCGATTGAGTTCAAAATGTCACCGAACGCCTTGAAGCCTTCTGTAGTTAATTGAAAAATTCAGTTGTTGCTCAGTCGGTGACCACTGGTAGGCTGGATGTGGGAAGAGAGTATGGGCTCACATCTCTCCCCCACTGACGGATTGAAAGAGGCAACTATTTTGTTGGACGCGTTAGGGGAGAAGACATTTTTTTCCTTCTTGTGCGACGATTGGAAATGAACTGCAGAGCTGGCCGACCCTTTCGCGATGAAGGCCACGTTGCACAGCTAAGAACCCCCCCGCAAATCCTTCGGGCACTACCCTTTGATCATGACAGTAGTGTATTTCAGGTTATCTTGACACTTACCCATTCTTTTTTTTCCCGTTTTTTTGTAGCCTTTATTATTATTATTGACGTTATTATGGCTTCTTTTTGTTGTTTTGTATATTTTTCTGTTTTTGGTTTTCTTTTTCTTCTTTTTATTGACTTAATCAGAAGGGAAAGGGTTATATAGAGTTAGATGTTTTTTTCTTTTCTGTTTGCTGAACACGAACATATAATGTTCACATTTGTATTGGTGTATTAAAAATATTCCGGCTTCAACAAGGTGTCTCAAAATATGAGAACGCAAAAGAGATTGAAAACATCTTAATGATTTAAAAAGTTCTCAATTATATATTCATTGAATAATGAATTAGAAAAACATTGTCGATAGATAGATAGATAGATAGATATGAAGAGAGTAAGTTAGATTGAAATAGAAAGATAAAGAGAGACCAAAACAGACAGGTGACAGACTGATATATATATATATATATATATATATATATATATATATATAGAGAGAGAGAGAGAGAGAGAGAGATAGATAGATAGATAGATAGATAGATAGATAGATAGAAAAAGATAGATAAGAAAAAAGCAAGATATATCGAAAAAGATAGATAGATAGATCCAGACAGGTACTAAAACAGACTGATAGAGAGAAATTATATATATATATATATATATATATATATATATATATAGAGAGAGAGAGAGAGAGAGAGAGAGGGAGAGAGAGAGAGACAGGGAAATAGATGAACAGATCAGTAAAGTGGCCGATAAACACACACACACACACACACACACACACACACACACACACACACACACACACACACACACACACACACACACACATGCATATGTATATGCGAACAGATAGATTAATAGTGTAGTATATGTAAATATGAATGTCATGAGATGTAAAACGACGACTATAGATTAGAATAAGCTGTTATATATATATATATATATATATATATGTATATATATATATATATATATATATATATATATATATCGCACTTTCCGCTAATAGTCAGGCCACCCACAATATTGCCTTAGGTCAATGGTTATATTACAAGCTTTTAAATTTTCTTGAGATCTTTCCGTGGGTTGAATATCTGTATATAAGTTCCGAATATCTTTACGCCTCCCCCTTTTTCTATCCATTTATCAATCGGTTCAACTTTCTCTCTCTCTCTCTTTCCCACTAGTTATCCTTGTATATTATCTATCTATCTATCTATCTATCTATCTATCTATCTATCTATCTATGTTCAACTGGTTCTCCTTCTTTTTCTGTTCATGCAATTCAAAAAATAAATGCAAAAGGAAAAAACAAAAGACAAAAGACAAAATAAAACAAAACAAAAAACAAAACAAAAAACAAAACAAAGAAAATAACAACAGACGTATAATTGTGTAGACAATTATTTCAATTCTCAATTTTAATCTATTTTTTAATGTATTGCTTAACACTCGTTTGAGCAATAATTGAGACTGAAGCTGTATTTACCAAAACGGAAATGAACAATGAATGAAACGTTCATTTTCTTCAAAATACTAGCTTTGTTGAAAAAGTATCGAGACTGAAGCTGTATTTACCAAGACAAAAATGAACAATGAATGAAACATTTTCATGAATGCTGACCATGGTTATTCAGCGTAATCATTCCAGTGAGTAGCCACTTGATTGAAAAACCTTTAAAACTTTCGTTTTGATATCTTATGAAGCTGGGTTGCCGCATTTCTTTTGATATCTTCCATATCTTAAAACCTTTTAATCTTTGAGATTATTTTTAGTTTAGGAAACAAGAAAAATCTCACAGACATTGGCCTGGTGAAGTTGTTGCTGTCTGGCTTAAAATTTTGTAAAGTTGTCACGTTACTTTTTGTTACGGTTTCAATGCTCTAGAGTTTGATAATAAATAATTTTCAATAATATCTGTTTTGATTGCATTATGTTTCATTAGAAAACAATCTCGGCATTTTTTTTTTAAATATTTTTATTTAAAAAAGAATACAAAAAAATTTTTGATTACCACTCAACGGGCTGAATATAGATATTAAAATCCATAAAACTGCCTTGAATTTTACATTCCGTAAAATCCAGTTTTTATCAAAAATGTAAGATGCAAATAGCCTTGTTCAGGTTTTGAACTTGCCTTACCGGATCTTCCTACGCATCGTTCTTTTCAAATCCGAAATGAAAATTAAAAGATTTTTTTTTTATTCAAATAAACAGATTTTTACAACTTCACCACTTCAACTACGTTTTCTTCCGTTTCCAGTTGACACGAAATTTTAAAAAAAATCACATTCATTAATTAAAATGCTGTTCGAAGTATTTTATGTCAAGAAAAGGAAATTAGTTTTATGTTGTCAACCTAAATCCACGCAAGGTTTTCTTTTTAATTACAGAATATCTTAAAGATAAGCTTTTACGAAAGTGTTTGAGACATTCTTAATAAGTATATATATATATATATATATATATATATATGTGTGTGTGTGTGTGTGTGTGTGTGTGTGTGTGTTTGGGTTGATATATTTTTGTATATATTATTATACAAGAGTCACCGAAAAGTTCCGGGTGCAACCAAGAAAGTATTTACTTTTAAAAAACTTGAGAAATCATCTGCTATAGTTTTTGATCTTCGAAATGAATATGTGGAATTGCGTGTATGTCTAATGGTCCGACGGAGAACTTTTACAGTGTCTCCCTTCATATATTACCATATCTGAATGCTATGTTAATATGACTGAGAAAAAAGGTTAAAAAATAAAGATTGAGTTAAAAATCGGGTCGAAGAGAAAAGAACGAAAGAAGAAAGGAAAGATAAAGAAGAAAATAAACAAAAAAAAAAAAAAAAGGAAAGAAGGAAGATAGGAAAGAAGAAAGGAAATAAAATGAGAAAAGTGGAAAACATAAAAGAATAAGAGAAGAAAGTAGCAAATTAACAAATTTATAAAGATAGAAAGAAAGAAAAAAAAAAGGAAATAAGGAGAAAGCTAGAAAATTAAAAAAAACAGCAAAATAAAAATGGATCGAAATGAAAGAAAAAAGTATAGAAAAAAAAACATAATCGACTTAACGGTATTAAATAAAAAAGAAAGAAAAAGACAAGAAAAATATGAAAAGGAAAGAAACTGAAAAAAAATTTATGAAGGATAAAAGAAAGAGCCAGAAATAAGAAAAAAGAGAAAGAAGAAATATACTGAAAAGAAAAACTTAAGAAAATATAGAAAAAATAAAAAAAAGAATGAAAGAAGAAAAAGCTTGAAACAAAGAAGAATTAGAAAAGGAAAATTCAAAGAAGCTGGGAAACAAGAAAAGAAAAAGCATGATAAAGAAAGAAAAAAAGAAGAAGAAAGAAAAAAAGAGAGTTAAAAAAATGAACACAAACATGATAAAAAAGAAAAGAAGTAAGAAAGAAGGAAGGAAGGAAAGAAGAAAAAAGAGAAGAAGTAAGAAAGAAGGAAGGAAGGAAAGAAGAAAAAAGAAAAGAAGTAAGAAAGAAGGAAGGAAGGAAAGAAGAAAAAAGAAAACTACAAGGTGAATAGTAAGATAGAAATAAAAGTAAGTGAAAAAAAAGGAAAAAAATTATGATGAGAAGAAAAAATAAAAGAAAAGAAAATTAAAGAAAGAAAGAAATAAAACAGAGAAGAAAAAAATGAACTGATTGAGTAAAGGGAAGAAGGAAAAAAAATGAAAAAAGAAAAAAGGAATAAAAAAAATGATAGGAAGAAAGTAAAAGAAGGAAAAGAAAGTAAAAAGTAAAAAAAAATGATAGAAAAACAAGGAACAAGTTGAAAAATAAAAATATAGAAAAGAAAGAAAAGGAAATAAAAAAGAAAATCGAAGGAAGAAGAGGTGGAAAAGAAGAAAGAAAAGAAAAGAAGAGAAACTTAGTGAAAGAGACGGTTAAAACATAAATATTGAAAAGATTTGTAAATGAATAATTTTTTATCAATTGCAGTTCAACTGAAATCAATATATATATATATATATATATATATATATATATATATATATATATATATATATTCGCCGTTTTCGTCCTTTAAGAAAATGTTTACAACACACTTTTTTTATTAGTAAAAAAAAAAGAAAAAGAACCCAACAGATCTCCTAATTTTTAAGGAAGTTGTGATATTTATGTCTTAGAGAAATTTCCAGGAGAGACAAAGTGTAGTTTAAGAGATTTTTTGGAGGGTAGGGGGTGACGTCGAAGCACATAATCGTTTTTTTGTTTGTTTGTTTGTTTGTTTTTGCTTTGCTGCGTTCAGATCTCATCACAAATTGTAAAAAAGAAAAAAAGGAAAAATAAATTATAGGATGTCGGATCTCAGACCGACTGTTTCAAATTTCTGACATATCAAAAAAAAAAAAAAAATTGCCAACTTTTTATGACTTAAATTTTCATATGTCACATCAACAAAGCACATCTTGTATGAAAAGTATTTTCTTTTTTTAGAAAACGAAGATTTGATAAACCACAAGACCTTTTTGGAAAACATATATTTTTGGTTTCACGTAGCACTAATACCCTTTGGAGAGGCATGAATCTAATTATTCTCCCCACAACTATGGGTAAATAGTAGGGCAAACTGAGTTCTTCAGCCTTGGACAAGGAAAACCTTGAAACTAATTGAACTCCGCTTAAAAATTGACCTGATGTCATATGACCGTGTGGAGGGGTTGGTAAATACATATTTTTGGTTGGTTGATTTCTTTGTTTAACGGCTTATCAACCTTTTTGGGTTATTTAATGACAAAGCCATCCTTGTAGAAAGACACTTGTGGTACTGGTGGCTCATACCTTTCACAATCTGGAAGTGAATGTTATATTGAGACTTGAATTCGAACTCGTTTACTACAATATCATAGTGCCGCATGTTAGCCACTACACTACAAGTATTCTATTTATATAGTTTTGGAAACTTATTTAAGATTCTGAATAAAATAGTTTCATAGCGAAATTATTTCCGACGCATTTTTATAGCAAAACAATTTCTTCTTCATTTTTATAGAAAATTATTTTTAATGTAATTTTATTGCAAAATTATTTCTTAGGAATTTTTATTAAAAAAAACTGATTTTAAACCAGCTGTACTCGGCTGAAAATTGACCTTATGTTACGTCCTGCCTGTGGAGAAAGGCTTGGGTAAATATGTACGAGCCTGAACTCATTCTTGTTTTTACACACAGTTAAATGGTTTCAAGTATTTCTATCTGACTGGAATAATTGTATTTACTATTAATCATTTGTTTGCACACAGTTATATGATTTTAAGTATTGCTTCGTAAGAGTAACAAATTAACATCAGCCATTTGTTTGCAAACGGTTAAATGGACTTACATTCATGGTTTGTTAGTGAATAGTTTCTTAGTACGTTCATTTCTGAATTGAGTTAGAAGTCATTTCTTTGCATACAAATATTTTGCGTTTGTTTCTACATAGTTAAATGGTTTCAATCATTGCTACCGAACACTAATACCTCTGTTCAGCATTAATAATTTGTTTATAGACAGTGAAGTGCTTACAAGTATTGCTATTCAACACTATTCTATTGAACACTATTGAGCACTATCCATTCATTTACACACAGTCAAATGGTTCCAAGTATTGCTATATATCACTAACAATTCAATTGGACACTTGTTTACGGACAGTTAAATAGTCGAACATTTCTATTTCTAACAATTCAATTTAACATAAGTAACTTGCACACAGTTTAAATGTCAATCAGTTGTATTTGACCCATAGATAGAAACCTATCAAGTGATATTACTCTGGGTCAGAGTGGACCTGTGAATAATGGCAATGAAGGTATACTCTACTTTCACCTAAATTTCCAGGACTGGAGCCTCACCATCAGATGGTTTCGTGTCATATCCAGGATAATTGTTTGGGGGAAGTCTAACCCGTCTGCAGAGATGCAGTCGGTGTATTCTTCAGCCAACTTGGCTGTTGGAAAGTCTTGTACTAATTGTTAGGATCTTCCAAGATATTGGAATGGAATATGGAGCTGGAAATGCGCAATAATTATAATGAATCAAAAAAGAAAAAAGAAAGAACAGAAAGGATATAACTAGCCAACCAGGAAAGCGTCAAACTGTTTGGAGAAAAGCAAAACCACGAATACCTGGGAATATTAAAAGCAAATTCTATCAGACAAACAAAAAGGAAGGAAAAAGAAAAAAAAAAAAAAAAAGAAGTTCCCCAGAAAGATAAGAAAATTCTGGAAAAAAAATCTGCACCTAATCTATGGAATAAATACCCGAACAGTCTCTCTTGTCAGATACTCTGGGCTCTTCTTAGACTGGATAAGAGAGCAGCAGAGAGAAATTGATCAGGGAACAAGAAAATAGAGAACGATGCACAAGGACTTACACCCAAGAGATATTCTGGATAAATTATAACAAGAAAAGGAGGAGAAAGAAGAGGCCTTACCAGCACTGAGGATTGTGCTGATGCGGGGAACTTGAAGAAAATACAAAGAAAGAAAAAAGATCAATGAAAGTTTAATCACCACAGCCAATAATAGCTGCAACAAAAACCCAAAAGGACCGACCAGAAAATGGCCCAGTCAACTGGCGCTGGGGAATACACCGATTGCCTCTCTGCAGAGGGATCAGGCTCCTCCAACGAGTGTCCTGGATATGATACTAAACAACTGATGGTTAGTCTCCAGTGTGTTGCAGCTTTAGAGAATGGGAAGTACCCCTTTATTGCCATCGGTCCAAAGTCCACTCCGGCCTGGAGTGGTAGCGCCTGTTAGGGTCCTATTTATGGGTTAAAAACTAAATTGTGTACTTTTGTTAAACTGAATTGTTTGAAATAGAACTATTTTTGACATTTAAACTGTGTACTTATGCTAAACTGAACGGTTGGAAATAGAACTGTTTATAAGTATAAAAATGGATTTGGCATTAAATAACCTACAATGGTTGATATGCTATCATACCAAACCAAACTGACCAGAAAACGGAAATTATTAAATCGAGAAAAAAATCGACGTTGGAAGAACACCTATGGGGACATTCAAAATGACAAAAGAAAAAAATGACCTTGATATAGTTATGTAAGCGAAACCTGAAACAAGTAACTGAATCGTTATTAAAAGCAGTACAAAATACGTCATAAAGTAAAATCTAAAATTAAAAAAAAAACGCTAGAAAGAGCAAGTATTAGGTATGTAAAGAGAGTTATGAAATAGAAGACAACATAAAAGAATCAAGCAAACTGATGCAAAAGGAGTAGGCATGGTTGGATGAGAAAGGTGATCCACAGGGAACTGTGCAAGTCACCAAAATTTTAACATAGGAACTAATGGTATATGCTCATACCAAAATCTGTCTGGGAAAATAACACGGGCAAAATTCTCTGGTAATTTAAAATAAAAACGGATCAAGAAGATCAGAACTTCCGTTTAGTTAACATGAAGAAAAGAAAAGTAATTGTAACTTTGTGGATTTTGCCATCCCATCAGACAAGAGAATTCCATGCAAAGTGCAAAGAAAGTCTGGTAATAAGAACCAACAACATCAATATCAACAGATTTAACTAAAGGACAAGCAGAAAAACAATAAAAATATCAAGAAACAAAAACGGGAAGAAAAACAACGGTGTGGATACGTTAAGCGAAAACTCGAAGAAATTGCACATGAAATGAGCTTGATATGGCTACGAAGAGGGAACCTAAAGAGAGAAACTGAGTCTGTTATTAATAGCAAGTCAAAATGATACACAAAGAACGATTTTTCAAAGCAAAAATTGAGAATACACAAAACAATAGCAAGTGTAAGGTATATATGATGACAGAGATGAAACAGTTAATTAGATAATAAGCGAATGTAGAAAACAAGTGAAAAGGAACAGAAGAGTAAACATGAGTGGCTGGGAAAGATATTTCACGGGGAATTGTGAGAGAGACTAAAAAACAAAACAAAAAAAAAAAACAACAAAAACGAATGACCAAATCTCGGTTAGAAACCAGACATAAAGTTAATTAACAAGAAGGAAGAAGTTGTCGTTCCAGCAGACCATAGAGTGAAAATAAGAGAAAGTAAAAAGCTGGACGAATATTTGGCTTTTGTGGAACATAAAGATGAAGGGAGTTTACAATCGTAGCTCTTGGGGTTGTCCACCAAATACTAGAATAGAGATTGGAGATCAGAGAGAGAGAGAGAGAGAGAGAGAGAGAGAGAGAGAGAGAGAGCGAGAAACCATCAGTTATTGCTGCTGCTTATAACTCGCACAGAGTAAAGTAGTAGTAGTAATAATAATAATAATGATAATAATAATAATGGATTCTACCCGAAAAAATAAGAACCAGAAAATCCTCTGGAACTGTGAGATAAATATGGATCACTCAATTCTGGCCAGAAGACCAGACGTAGAAATGAATGCATCTGCTATTGAGCTTCACCGTTCCAGCAAATGATAGAGTTAGAATAAAAGAAAGCAAGAATCTCTGGAAATATCGAGACCTTACTAGAGAGTATGAAAGCGATCGCAATACCAATCATAATCGGAGCACTTGGAACAATCTCCAAGAATCTAGAAAAGAGAATGGGTTAGAATTGAGACCGTTCAAACCATAGCAATGATGAGATCGGCCAGAATAATTAGTAAAATCCTGAAAAACAGAGGAGACTTGCTGTTACTCGGATTCCAGCGGAAAAGAAACCAGTTGATAAAAGTATGAAAAACTCGCAAAGAGTAAAATAATTATGGAAAACTATTATTTTGTCCCCATCTAGAAAATAATTTTTGTTTTTCTGTTATAGCGATATTCCACTAACACACTGTGTGCACATTCGTGGAGAAAAGTCGTTAGTATAAATCAGCTGAATGAGTAGATTTATTTATTAAAAAGATATTTAACAAGAAACTTAAAAAAGGGGGAAATATCTATTTATTTACAAAATATGTTGATATCTATTTTATTTAAAGCAAACACTCGGAAGAGGAATTTTTGAATTACTTCTTTTATCCTTTGCAAGCGAAAAATGTATTTGTCTTGTGTCTTTTTGCCTTCTGAGATCCTATCAATTATCAAGTGTCTGCCTCTAATATTTGTCTTATTTGATTAGGAAGTTTAAAGACAAACAAAAGGTAAAGAAAGTTCGGAAAACTAGCAAATGAAAACACGTTTCTGATGAATACAGCCCTGTTGGCAGGAGCTGTAGAATACACCAACTGCATCTCTGCAGAGGAGTAAGACACTTCTTCACGAACGTCTTGGATATGATATTAAACCATCTGATTGCGAAGCACAAGTCTTGGAGATTTGGGGAATGTGGAGTACCCCTTCATTTCCATTGCTCCCACGCCCACTCTAACGCGGTGTGGTAGCACTTGACAGGGACTTATCTATGTGTTAAATAGAACACACTACGTGTGCAAAAAAATCACTGGTGTTAAATGGTGATTGTTATATATCAATGCGTGAAACCATGTAACGGCAAAAAAGAGCTCAAGCTCGTTTAAGAATGTTATCTACAAAATATGATTACAAATCATATATGCATTTAAGATGCATGTATAAAGAGGATTTGTCATTTAATAACCTACAATGGTTGATATGTAATAAAAACAAACCAAACCAAGCCAAATCAAATTCTACATATTTAATATATATGTATAAAGAGGGTTTGTCGTTAAATAATCTACAATGGTTCATATGCCATAAAACCAAACCAAACCAAATCATATTTTCAATATATATGTATAAAGAGAATTTGGCATTAAATAAACAACAAGGGCTGATATGTCCTAAAATCCAACCAAACCAAACCAAATCAAAAAAAATCTGACGAAGAGACACGTCTCGGAAAGTCATCATATATATATACATTGGCATAATCGTTAGAGTGTATACCAATAGTCTGGGAGACCTGGGTTCTATCCTAGATCGAGTCTTATCAAATACTAAAAAATGGTACTTAATACCATCTAGTTTAACACTCAGTATTGATAAGGTACGGATCAAGGGCGAGGTGAGCAATCCAGAGAAAGAAGGAGCGCCCTTCCCTACAGCTCGACATTGTGGCTATTGAAAAAAGAGCCATCAGTTTGCAGTCACCAACTTTGTATATATATATATATATATGTGTGTGTGTGGGATATTTGAAAAATTAACATTATTTCGTCTTTAATAACTTGATCAATTTTTGTCCAAATGGTCTCAAATGTTAACTGTATGTGTAGAAATAGCTTAAAATTTTATGTTTAATATTCTGTGTGTTTTTTTTTTTTTCGTTTTAGGCAGAGAAACGTCTTTCACTGGAAAAAAGGGCGTTTAAATATTAAACATAGAATTTTTAGTTATTTCATCATATGATCTAAAAATTTGAGATCACTTGAACAAGATTAGGTCAAGTTATTAGATTACGAAATGATATGAATTTTTCTAAAACTCTCTGTATATAATAAATAATATCAAAATCTTTGAAACATCCTATATATATATATATAATTATATATATATAATTGTATATATATATATATATATATATATAAGAGGAGATTCACACACACATTCTCTCTCTCTCTCTCTCTCTCTCTCTCTCTCTCTCATACACACACACACACGCACACACACACACACACACACACACAGTGAAAAAGTGAGTTTTGGAGTTAAAGACAAATCACCCTCAGAGGTGCCGACAGTGGGTGGGTGGGTGGTGAGCTATTTCCATGAATTTCATTATCTATTTATTTATTTGTCGAACACAGAAGCAAAACCTGCGACAATAATCGCTACACGACACTTTTTAAAACTATTTTCAAATTAGTCCTCAATGAGTTTTTCTATACAATATTAGACTAGTGAATTTGACTGTCATACTAAAATAAATGAATAAAATAAAATAAAACAATGAAAGTAAAAATGAATAGATAAATAAATAAATATATCAAACAAATAAACAAATGGCGTCGTTGGTTTCTCGAGTAACTCTCAGGGAAAAAAATAAAAAAAACGAACGATTTAATTAAGTTAATAACAATTGCGAATAGATAAAATAACTGAATTAGGAAATATGA
Organism: Sepioteuthis lessoniana; assembly: GCA_963585895.1. Taxonomy (NCBI): domain Eukaryota; kingdom Metazoa; phylum Mollusca; class Cephalopoda; order Myopsida; family Loliginidae; genus Sepioteuthis; species Sepioteuthis lessoniana. The sequence goes on along the minus strand of CAUZXS010001685.1, from coordinate 16,049 downwards.
TTGTGCAAAAACAGGAATTCAGTGCTTCAGCGAAACGAAGAAATTTAGACCACTTGATCCAAGCAAGAAGAAAAGATACCAAAAGGAAAAGAGAGAAAAGAATAAATAAAAGCAGAAAGAGAATAAGAAATGATATAAACATGGGAAAATAAATAAAGAATAAAAGAAAAAAGAAAGATGAAAGAAATGCATACACACACACACAAAGAGAGAGAGAGAGAGAGAGAGAGAGAGAGAGAGAGAGAGAGAGAGAGAATTTAAGATAGATGTAGAGAAAGAGAAATAACGTCTCCCCTGGGGTCACTTATTTGTCGTCAGTAAGTCGACAACTGAAGCATTGGTGCACCGGATAAAAAATTAGGTTTTATCTTAACGATCTCGGCAATGGGAAGAAAGTTTTTATTATTTGTTTATTTTATTTGTGTGTGTGTGTGTGTGTGTGTGTGTGTGTGTGTGTGTGTGTGTGTGTGTGTGTGTGTGTTGCACAGCAGTGGAAAGAAAACGTGAAATGAAGGGGTTGAAATCACGAAGAGGACGAGAAGAGTTTTGATTGTGCAGACAATATACGAAGTCAGTCTTGTTCTCTTCTGTACAAAAAAAAAAAAAAAAAAAAAAAAAAAAAGGAAGAAAAAAAGCCCGAAATCTTTCGATTGACGTATATAGCCACAGGCAACAGTCTGTGTTGCTAGTCTTAATGACGAGTAAATACAGTGAAATGTTCTCGTGAAGATTTTCACCTCTTTTCAGTTTATTATTTTTAGAAGGCAGAAAGTCCTTCTTAACTGATTCATTAAAGGAAATTGCCAGTGCGCATGCGTTCGCGAAATACAGAGGTGGCTTAAAGAGCCGGACATTGTATCATCATCATCATCATCATCATCTCAATATTATTATTGTTATTATTGTATCACTCCTTGTGGGTTTTTCACACCAGCGTTTGCTGGTGGCCTTTCACTGAAGTCTGAGTGACAGCAAGTCTTGTCAAATCTCCAGGACTCTTCTCAGTATTCTAGCTATTAATAAAGTTGTGGGCTGAATGATCTCAATTCTTCCTTTAATTTCCAATTTCGACAGTCAAATCTTTGGCGACCGTTCCAATTGCAACAACAAAAATTTATATCACGCTCAGTATATTATTCGAGTTTTTCGCATCAGTGCGAACTGATGGTTTTTAAGTGGAGTTCAAGTGACAGCTAATCTTCTCAAGCCTTCATAGTCAGGATGATCACTGCTTGTCCTCTGATTTCTAATACTTTCAATCCCTTTTACCAAGCCACTTGGGGAGTGTTCCGAACACACCAGTTACGGTTGGTATCACCGTCACCTTCATATTCCATTGCTTTTTTAGTTCTCTGGCAAGGTCTAAGTTCTTATTTCTGTTTTCGTTTTCTTTGTTTTTCACTCTATGGTCTCCAGAGATGACAAATTCACTAATCGCCAGGTTCTTCCTTTTTTTGTTAGCTATCACTTGATGTGGTCGTCTGACCGGGATTATATGATCCGTTTCTATCTCAAAATCCATGAGAATTTTTGTGTCTTATTCTCCCAGACGGATTCTAGTTTGTGCATATACGATTTGTTTGTATGGTCAAATTTTAATTTTTTAACAATTCTCATTTGTCAGCGTGGCCACCATGTCAAGGTAGCCTTCTACGCCATTTACGTCAATTTCCTTCATTCACTTAATATGGGATTTATCGTTTCGTCTCGATCATCACCATAACCTATTATTATTCCTTGTGAGTTAGCTGATGGTCTTTCACTGGTGACAGTAAATCTCCTTTAGTTTCCAGGACTCTTCTCAGGACTCTTAATAATGCAGTAGGGTCTGAACTTGTCCTCTTATTTCCAAGTCCTCCAGTATCTGTACCAATCCTTTGGTGACTGCACCACGAGAACCAATTACGATTGGCATAAACGTCACTTTCATGTTCAACAGTTTCTTCAATTTTCTAGCAAGTCTTCACGTTGCCAGTATTGTTTCTGTCTTCCTTCGCGCTTATTGTTATCATCATTATTATTATTTTGCCCGTATTGATTTCTTCCTACCATTTTTAACTCTTTCACTGGAGTCTGTTAGACAGCAAGTCTTCATGACTCTTCTAAGTATACTCTGTGAGTTTTTCACACTTGTTTTAATTGGTGGTTTTTCGCCGAATTCTACGTGACCACAAATTTTCTTAGATGACCAGGACTCTTGTAATTATCAGAGCTGATTTAAGTTGTCTTGAGGTTTGGATAGTTTCAATTCTTTCTCTAATCTTCAATTTCCCAAGTCTTGTTTCCCGGTTCTTGCTACTGATCCAAGGGTACTAATTACGATTGCATCTCTATCACTTTGATGTTCTATAATTTTTTCAGTTCTCAGACAAATTCACAATATTTCTATTTTCGATCCCTTTTATTTCCACTCTATGGTCTTCAGGAACGACAAAATCTACTAGATGTCAAGTTCAATAGATGCACCCCATTAATATGATAATTCATATTGCATCAAGTCATCTTTTATCTCAGTCTTAAAAAGCAATGATATCACTCCAGAAAGGTCAAACCAGATAGAAGGACAAAAATATTGACTCTATTTTACAGAGCACATGAAAGACCAAGTTCTAGGGAACGTCTTCGGAGGGACTTTTACGGACTCCTTCCAACAGAATTTTTCACCGCATCCACATTGTCAGGAAATCTTGCTGTCAACTTCCTGCCTGATCTGGGATTTTCTGCTTTCTCGTTAGGCTTGTTTACTGACCCTCTGGTTTGAAATTTGTGTACCCAACGATAAATTTGGCTTTTATAGGGATAATTGTTAAATTTCCTACGAAATTTTGCTTGCATAGTTTTGAATGATTTTGTTTCCAAATAAGTAGTTACACAAAATATTTTTCCCTCTCATGTCTTAGGCATTGTGATTGAGGATTAATAGTTGTTTTATTATACTATTTTCAAATGTGAAACAAAAAAAAAACAACAACAAAAAAACATTATTATATTTTAGAGTTAGTAGTAGTCACATGGGTCACTTATATATTGAGATACCCTATATCTCAAAGTACCAGAGAATTTTATGCGTCTTATTTTCTAGGACAAATTCTAATTTGTGAATATAACTTTTGTCTGCATATTCTAATCTCTTGCACAATTTTTAGTGGATAACTTTTCCCACCCAATCATGTCAACTCTTTTTCTCCTCTTGTGTCAGTTTGCTGCATTCGCTTACTGTATGATTGTTTATCACTGTCATCATATAGCCTACACTTGCTATAATATGCATTATCAATTTTTGTTTTCACAAATTATTTTACTCCTTGTGTGTTTTTCACGGCAGCGTTAGTTGGTTGTCTTACACTGGAGTTTGAGTGACAGCAAATCTCTTTAGGTGTCCTCAGGACTCTTCTCAGTATTCAATGCGATAGTTTGAATGGTCTAGATTCTTCCTCTGATTTCCAGTCCTTTTAGTCTTTTTTCTCTGCCTTTGAGGACCGTTCCAACTGCACCAAATAAATAGGTATCACCGTCACCCTCATGTTCCACAGTTTTTGTTATTCCCTAATAAGTTCCAAGTATTTGTCAATTTTTTTCGGTCTCTTTTATTTTTACTTTGTGGTCCACTGGGATGGCAAAATCCAATAGATGACATATTGTTCTTTTTTCTTGTTAATCAACACTAATTCAAGTCTTTACCTGACTTCCCACCAAGTAAGAGTTGATATAGTTTCATTTTATTGTAGGAAGCCACGGACGAATCAAAGGTCCTGATCCGCTTGTATTTCAAAATCCCAGAGAATTTTATGTTTCATTCTCTAGGACGAATTCTGGTCTGTGTAATAGTATGGTCAAATTTTAATTTCTTGCACAATTCCAAGTGGATAACCTTCCCCACCCTGTCATGCTTAGTCTTATACACCTTTTGAGCTAATTTCATACAGTCACCTTTGTGATTAAACATCTCATCTTTTTTCCCCGTATAACCTTCTCTTGCTAGTCAGGTACGTATTATCAATTTTCGCCTTAATATAATTGGTCATTATGGTGTTGTTTTGTGCTGCTATTAAAAGAGATCCAGTTTATATCTTGAAGCTTCCCATTTTTAGCCACGTCCATGTTTTCTCGTGTGCAATCTCTTAAAATATCCACCAAGTTGTTTCTCCAACCAATTTTCTTTTCCAGTTTTTGTTGTTTTTCACTTTGTTCTTACGTTGCCATTGCTGGTTGCTGTGGACGTATGCTTATTATTTTTGTTACTGAAAAATTAGCTGTAATTTTTCTCGACGTATAAGCATGGAAATGGATAATATCTATCTATCTATCTATCTATCTATCTATCTATCTATCTTCATAAATATCTTAATCTCTCTCATTCCGTTCATCCCTCTCTCTCTCTCTCTCTCTCTCTCTCTCTCTTCCGCTCTGTCTGTGTGTCTCAGCATATTTGGTTGGTTAGGTTTTATGGCATATCAACCTTTGTAGGTTATTTAACACCAAATCCATTTTTATGCAAATAGTCAGTTCTATTTAAAAAATCAGTTTAGCATGAGTACACAGTTTATATGTCAAAACATTTCTATTTCAAGTTATTCAGTTTATTCAAACAGTTCTAATTCAGTTTAGTAGAAGCACTGATGTTTTAACAAACACATGGTTAAACGTCAAAAACAGTTCTATATAAAATAATTCAGTTTAGTGTAAGTACAGTTTCAATATCAAAAACAGTTCCATTTCAAACAATTCAGCTTAGCATAAGCACACAGTTTAAATTTAAGAACAGTTTAATTGTGACAAACATTTCTATTTCTAGCTATTCAGTTTAGTCGAGCAGTTCTAATTCAAACAACCCATTTTAGCATAAATATGCAGTTAGTTCTATTTAGCCCATAGATAGAGCCCTATTAGGTGCTACCATTCCGGGCCAGAGTGGACCTAGGAGCAATGACAATGAAGGGGTGCTCCTCATTCCTCAAAGCCCCAGCATTACTGGAACCTCACATCAGATTGTTTAGTGTCATATCCAGGACATTTGTTGGATGGGGTCCCCCGCCACACTCTTACTTCTCTGCAAAGGTGCAGTCGGTGTATTTTATCGCCCCAGCCGACTGGGAAATACACAGAGTTATTGTCAAAACAGTTTTATTTCAGATAATTCAGTTTAGCGTAAGTACACAGTTTAGATGTCAAAACAGTTCTATTTTGAGCAATTCAGTTTAGCATAAATACACAGTTTAAATGCAAAACAGTCAAGAAAGAACGGTTTGGTTCTATTTAACTCATAGATAGGACCCTCATCAGGTGCTACCACTACGAGTCAGAGTGGACTTTGGAGTGATGGCAATAAAGGGCTACTCTGTATTCCCCAAAGCTTCTGCATTACTGGAACCTCACCATCAGACTGTTTAGTGTCATGTCCAGGATACACATTGGGGTGGGGTCTTACCCTCCCTGCTGAGAAGCTGTTGGTGTATTCTACAGCTCAAGCCGACTGGGCAAAGCATATTTGGTATTCAAACAATTTAAAGCCAGATTTTCTAGGTTAGCAGGATTTATGAATCCAAAGATTGGCATGAACAATGTTTACCTCTTTCCCGAGAAGTCATTACATTCATATCCTTGTAAAATATGCAGTATGTATTTACCCAAATCCTCTGTAACAGGCAGGATGCAATACAAAGTTAGTTTTTAAGTGGGATACAGGTGGTTTGGATTAAGCGTTTTCCTTCTCCAGAATTGGTTGCTTGACCCAGGCTAAAGAGTTCAGTCTGCCCTACTATTTACCTATAGCCGGTGTGGAGAGAATTGATGGATCCATGTCTTTTCCAAGGGCATTAGCGCAAAGTAAAAACGGCCTCGTTCAGGATATGAACTTAGGTTACCAAGTTCAAATACCCCCCAACGTCATCTGCACTTCTACTCTTGTAAAATCTGTTAAGTAGTACTCATAGTACTACTTATCGACATCTAAAATGATTTTTTTGCCGTTAACAGTTATGGAATTGGTGAAGCAAGTGCCAATTCCAATCCCTTTTGGAAAGGTATGAATCCACATCTTCCTGTCATG
>CAUZXS010001685.1:0-7500 GCA_963585895.1 Sepioteuthis lessoniana | reverse complement strand
AGAGCATAGGAAAATATAAAAATTGGGTCACAGAGATCAACAAACATGAAGGCATGAATCTGACAGTTACCATGTTGCATTTATTTATCATTGTGCGCGCGCACACACGCACACACATACACTTTCTCTCTCTCTCTCTCTCTCTCTCTCTCTTTCTCTCTCTTTTTCTCTCCACATGCACACACGCGCGTGCACTCACAGAGATATGAGTTAACACTAAGGAAAGTTTTGTTTATAGCATGTTGCTACAGCAAGTTGGTTTGACACATAATTATGTTGGTTAGTAGGTTATTTAGGTTTTGTAGGTGATTTAATGCGAAATCCATTTTTATATAAATCAGTTCTATTTCAAACAATTCAGTTTAATTGACAAAAACATTTCTATTTCAAGCTATTTTGTTTAGTCAAACAGTTCTAATTCAAACAATTCAGTTTAATAAAAGTAGTTGTTGTCCACACACAGTTAAATGTCAAAACAGTTCCATTTCAAACAATTCAGGTTAGCATAAGTACGCAGTTTTAATATCAAAACAGGTCGATTTCAAGTATACCATAACAGTATTTTTTCAAGGATGGCTTTGTCATTAACAACCCACAATAATTGAAATGCCATTAAACAACCCACAATAATTGATAAGTTATTAAACAACCCACAATAATTGGTGTCATTAAACAACCCACAATAATTGATGTCATTAAACGAAGAAAACAAACTAAATCAATCACTATAATGACAGAAGAGTAATGATTTTTCTTGTCAATAAAATTTCCACAAATTAGGATTGTTCTAAATTATAAGATATGATAAATTAAATGATCTCCCATTGGATACGTATGCATATATACGTATGTATATAGGAGGATCGTTCAAAAAGTTATTTGAAAGAAGAACCATAGCTGAACATTTTTGTTGTGACAACACTCTATAACTTTTTATAAAACTAGAAAAACTAATACAGATTTCTCTCTTAATTTCTGTGCTGGTGAGGCTCATACAAAGGTGAGAGGTGTGCCACAAATATAAAATCTGGATGCGACTTAGACACTTTTGAAATACCATTGTATATATATATATATATATATAGTTGGGCAGCTATCCTTCATTTAAGCATGTTTGATGAAATAGATATTTTGTCTATATAGTTTTACTAGGGTCCTTTCAAGTTTCCTGACATGTGTTTTGGTTTTAAGTTGGAGTTGGTAGATGAATATACCAAAATTGTTCCGAACGCTTTCGGACCTTTCATTGGCCATCATCAGCGCTCGGGACAATTTCGGTAAATTCAACTACCTACTCCAACTTAAAACCAAAACACTTGTCTGGAAACTTGAAAGGATCCTTATAAAATCATGTAGACAAAACGTGTCTTTATAATTTAATTACACACACACACACACACAGAGAGACTTGTATATATATATATATATATATATATATATATATATATATATATATATATATATATATATATATATCGCACAGTTTTTTTTACCATGAAATTGTTTTGTTTTAGTTCAGCATCACATTACCCTCAAATGCTTTGCAATAATCCCAGCAGACAAAAGATGAGATTTTTTTTACATCTTCTTTTAAAATTCTAATGTTACTTAAAAAAAAAACTCCTTAAACTTTGAAACTGTGAAATTCTTTGGAGAGTCCTAAGTTCATTCATTTTGATTGATAATTTCGCTGATCATCTTCTGGTCATAAGAATCTTATTGCATTATCAAATAACTGAAACAAAACTGTTTTGCTTAATGGCATATCAAATCCTATAGGTTATTTGATTCTCAAACCCGAAAATAATGATTTGCTCACAGTTACGTAGTTTCAATAATTTTCAAGCAGATCTGTTTTATTCACAACTACTTAAGGTCAGAGTGGAACTGGGAGTAATATCAATAAAATGCGTGAAATCATATTCCCGAGAGCTTCGGAATTAGAGTGTTACCATCAGATGTATTTTAGTGTTATACTCAAAATATCTCCCCTTTTATCTGTTTGCTGACAGTCTGTCTAGGACCGACAATGGGATGACAAAAATGATCAAATTCTATTTTATAGGTTTCTTTAGTATGGTGCAAGGCCAATGCACTTGACGATAACATTTTAGGTCTTTTGGGGTTTGGTTTTATAGCATATCAACCATTGTTGGTTATTTGATGCCAAATTTATTTTTATGCATATAAACAGTTTTATTTCAAACAATTTAGTACACATAAGTACATAGTTAAAAATAGTTATATTTCAAGCTATTCAATTAAGTCAAAAAAGTTAAATAGTTCCAAATAATACTATGTATCACTAACAATCCAATTATACATATCATTTATTTACACACTGTTAAATGTCAAAATATTTCTATTTCGAGCAATTCAGTTTAGCATAAGCACACAGTTCTGTTTAACATCGATAGGAGCCTATTAGATATTACCACTCTTGGCCAGAGTGGACCTAGGAGCGATGGCAATAAAGGGGTATTCCTCATTCCCCAAACCTCCTGCATTACTGGAACCTTTCCATCAGATTGTTTAGTGTCATCAGAGATAGTCAAAAATTTAGGGGAGGTTTTCTGAATTGTTATAAAAGATGAAAAAAGAGTGAGTGTAAAGTGTACATATTGACAGATTAAGAAAGGAAATTATATACATATATATGAAGACAACAGGGACGGATATATATATATATATATATATATATATATATATATATATATATATATATATATATATATATGTACATTCAATAAGTTTCCAGACTTTTTTTGTACAGGCATTTAAAATTGTCGAAGACTCTTGAAAATTCAGTATGTTATTGCTATACATCTTATGAGATGACTGACCAATTTTTATGATTTTAACTTCATATGAACAGCAACAGCAGCAATTGGAATACATCCTACTTGTCACTGCAGGTGAATTTCAAAAATGCAATCTGGACGTGAGGACACTTTAGAAGAACGATATGCAATAAAATTCTCTTTTAAATTTAGAAAAAATGCCACTGAAACGTATGGAATGCTTCAGACTGCTTTTGAACTATCTTTCATGAATCGAGCATCAGTTTTTGAGTGGCATTCGAGATTCAAGGAAGGCAGAGAGTGTGTGAGGGATGAGAGGTATAGGAGGAGTAAGGAAGTTAATACACCAGAGTTGATTGGCCAAAAGCTTAGGATTACTATGTTGAAGTTTTAAGGGAATTCAAGGAGAGATTCCTTGGGAGGAGGCCAGCACTCTTCCAATCGGGTCAGTGGCATTTCCACTAGGACAATGCACCACTCCACAACTCCATCCTTGTCACAGACTATTTGACCAAGATGGGCATCAAGACAGTTTCTCAGTCTACCTAAAGTCCAGGCCTTGCTCCCTGTGACTTTTGGTTATTTCCTAAGCTCAGAGGCTTTCGTTATGAGACAACTGAGGAGATGAAAGAGGCAGTGACAAAGGTCATTGACACGCTCACACAAGAGGACTTCCATGGGGCCTTCCAGAGGTTGTTGTTACGGTACAACAAGGGCATTGCAGCCGTAGGAGATTACTTCAAAGGGGACTAGAGTTTCATGTGTGTACTATCAATAAAAGTGCCCATACGAAAAAAGTCTGGAAATTTATTTAATGATCCTCGTATATATATATATATATATATATATATATATATATATATATATATATATATATATATATATATATATATATATCGTTCCCTGTTTTCTTTATATATATATATATATATATATATATATATTTATATATATATATATATATTTATATATATATATATATATATATATATATATCTTTCCCTGTTTTCTTTATATATATATATATATATATATGCTTCCCACGTATATATATATATATATATATATATGTATATATATACGTGTATATCTATATCTATATATATAAGTGTGAGTGCACTTATGTGCGTATGTGTGAGTGAGTGCGTAATTGTGTGCTTTTTAATTAGTTAACGCATGTAATACAGGCTGTTATCGACAAAGACCCATTCGGAAGACCTTTTTATTTTTATTCTTGTTAATCTTGATTTTGGAATATATCCGCCCAATATTTTTATCCATTCGCAGTGTGTATTCCCGCGCATGCGCAGTAATGATGCACAAAGCAGGCGGTGCCAAACAGTGCATCATGGGAAAATATAACTACCCCACAAAAAATATCGCAGGAGGCAAAAAATGAAAACAAAGTTACGGAAGAGAAGAATAAATATATAAATAAATATACAAAAAATAATAAATAAATGAAATAAGAAAAAATAAAAGAATAAAACGTGAATAAAACTAAATAAACGAATAAATGAAAAATAAAAAAGACCCCAAAAACAAAACTTACAGACAGTGCAAATGAAGAAAATAGCCACACAAGCGATAATATTCCTTAACTTTTTGGCCATTTCTTCCAGTGAATGTTAGTTCTTAATATGCTGTGTGTCAGTGATGCCCTGGGGACTGAGAGAAAATGATAGCATAAAATGCCGATATGAACCCCGAAATTGGTTCTTGGTATGAAAGAAGATTACTGAAACTCTGCCTGTAGATTAAAATCAATATTCTTCCAGGAAATATATCCAGAGGGGACAATTTGGGAGTGAAGAAGAAGAAGAAGAAGAAGAAGAAGAAGAAGAAGAAGAAGAAGAAGAAGAAGAAGAAGAAGTAAAGTGACATGTAGAGAAAAAGGAAAACAAGATTTTAAAGATAACAAAGAAGGTGGAAACAAGAAGAAGAAGATGAAAAAGAAGAAGAAGAAGAAGAAAGTGAGAAGAAAAAATGAAAAGAGAGAGAGAGAGAGAGAGAGAGAGAGAAGAAGAAGTAGAAGAAGAAGAAGAAGAAGAAGAAGAAGGAGGTGGAGGTGGTGGAGGAGAAGCAAGGAGGGAGAAACAAGGAAATAATGAAAAAAAAGAAAGAAATAAAGTTATAACAAAAAGAAGAAAGCAATAACTAGAAGAAAAAGAGAAAAAGAAGAAAAACAGGAAATGAAGAAGTTAAAATAGCCAAAGAAGTTGAGAAATAAAATGGAAAAGAATAGAAAAATCAAGACAAGGAAGATGAAAAAAAAAAGCAGGAGTAGGAAAGAATGAAAAAAAGAAGGAAGGAAGGAAGGAAGGGAGATGATGAAGAAAAGGTAAAAAACAAAGGTCGCTTCCTCTATTAAAATAGTTATTTTCTCAAATAATTTTTTCAATAATAATAATAATAATGATAATAATAATAATAATAAACAAAAACAAAAAACAAAACAGTATCTGTTAAAGGGAAAATACCTAAATAGTCATTTATAATTTAAAAAAAAAATAGTTTCATATTTTACAAATATAAAATTCAAGTTTAGCAAATTGCTATTCAGGAGAAAACGGTCTAATTTTGAAATATTATATTTTCCGAAAATATTTTAATAAAAATAAACACATTAATAATAAACAATTGATAAATACATTAAAAGAAACAAAAGGATTGCTATGGTGGGGATATCAGTAGCTGCCTTAAGTAATCATTAAAACAAAGAAGACTAATCCAAAAAGTTAGTACATACTCCAAGTTTGACACAAAAAGATATAAAAGTTGAATTTCAATTGGATTTGAACAAAATAAATTAGAACTGCACACACAAATAGATCGTATAAATGACCACTCGAAAGCATGAGCAAGAGTCATCGTTAACAAGCTGCTTACGCAAGCCATTGCATTATAACTAATTTTATATATATATATATATATATATATATATATATATATATATATATATATATATATATATATATATATATATATATATACAAGGTTTGTTCGAAAAGAATCAAGACTAAAGCTAAATTTCATAGGACAGAAATAATGTATAAAGCATTCGCTTTCTGCCAAAGTGTCGCCTTAGAATTCAATACACTTATTCCAGTGAATTTTATATTTGTCAAAACCTCCCCCAACATCATTTTTTAATTATGTTAAGTTGTACAATTAAAAAAAGATAAGTCGCTGGGAGCAAGGGTGCAGCATTTACACTACCTTGTGTTTCACCGTGTAAAAGGTATCGATAGGATTGATCGAAAAATATCGAGAATTGGCTCGTCCCGATAACAATTGTCTTGGCGTACAGGCATCATCACTTTATAATGTAAGTAGCTCAGTTGTACAAACGTCTTCATTAAAATTTTAAGTTTTAAATTAAAAAAATATTAAAGATTCAATCTCGATATATTTGGATCATACCTCTTATATATATGCGTGTATGTGAATATATATATATATATATATATATATATATATATATATATATATATACATATATATATATATGTGTGTGTGTGTGTGTGTGTGTGTGTGTGTGTGTGTGTGTGTGTGTGTGTGTGTGCGTGTGTGTGTGTACAGAGATGAAAAAGCACAAGATCTTTAGTGGATGATTTTATTCATAGAAATATTACCCTACGTAAAACTTTTCGGTGTGAAGACTTTCATCAGGGCGTGCGAATTATTAATTGAAACGAAAAAGATGATAGCGTTGTTTAAATTTGTATGATTTAATTAGCGTTCCAAAAATTATTTATTCATAAAAAATCTATCTATCTATCTATCTATCTATCTATCTATCTATCTATCTAAATATTAATATTATTTAATTGATATCTACTTATTATAAACATTGCGTAGCTTATATATCCATCCTAATCACTTTAACCTTCTATCTATCTATCTCTTTAATTTGACTATCTGCTTAACTGTCAATCTTTCTTCGTATATACAAACGATATCATCCAATTATTTTGAATACGGGATTTTGTAACTTTCCCCACCAATCTGACCAAATAAGGAGTCAAGTTGGAAAAAAGGGTCACTATTTGATTGTATTATAGTTAGATTCAGTCGGTAGAGAAGCAGATAGACAAAATAAAAAAGAAAGAAAGAAGAAGGCTTACACTGATAAAGACAGAATATTTATCACAAGTTTATATGAATTAAAAAAAATTAATATGAGCATAGATAGATAGATAAATCTGATATGTATTTTTAGAATTATATTTTGAATGCTAAATACAAATTTGAAACAGAATGCTACCAACGTAAATAGAATGCTAAAAAAAACTTTCTTTTCTTTTTCATTTTATTCATTAACTCAATCCTTGATGAAAATTTAAAAACAAAAACGTTTAACGTTGGTAAATAATTCTATTAATAAAATCATCCTCTTTCGTTTTCTCATCATTTCAAATTTTTACTGTCGGATTTATTTCCAGTTTTTCCTTCTTATCTATCTATCGATCTAACTATCTGACAGAAATGATGCCATATTAATTGGCTTACATATATACATATTCACAAGCATATGGCATCTGCCAGTCACACAAGACTCCATGGATCTATGTGTGGATCTTGGCACAGGTCTGAACAAGGCTGTATGAAAAACCGGAAGTTGGCCAAGCTGAAGGTCTCTCCACAACACCAGAATTGTCCAAAAGAAAGGACAACGTGTCATACATCTAGGCATTAT